>JAUMHG010000038.1:5808063-5826105 GCA_032359395.1 Enteromius anoplus
CATAAACACATATATTATGTAAAGAAAAACTTTTATTTTGGATGCGATTAATCGCGATTAATCTTTTGACAGCACTAATGAATACTCAAATCATTAAAAAATATATATATATTAATTTGCATACAACAGGAATCTAAAGAGTAAAATAATAGAAATCTTGGATAAAGTTTAAAATTTTGCTTACATACCGCTGACATGGATTTTGATATTAAAGATATTTCATTTCATCACTCCATGAATCAGAAAATATGTCCAACAGTTAGTAAATGAATGAATGAATGAATAGTTTTAGAAATAAATGAATGTTATACTTCATTTTCTGTTTTTAACTATTTAATTATTTTAGTTTTTAAAAATGTTATGTAAAAAAAAAAAAGCACATTCCAGAACAAATATTATATCAGTTACTGAGTATGTATTCTGTATTAAATAATTTTATAACAATATTAATAATTATAATAATACTTATCTATTTGATTGCAGGTGTGACAGCAGTTTGCTTGCAGAAAGAGAGACTGAGATGGCAGTGATCCAAAATCGAGGACTGTAAACTTTCTTACCAATTATTTTATTTACACTAGGCCTTGTCACTGACACAATCCAAAGCAAAACATACTCCGCCATGAAATGCTGTACATAAGTGACTATCTCAAACTCGTACAACAATGAAACAAGACTACATTTTCTTAAAAAGAAGCATATAAATGGAAAAAGAGCTGAGCCAAATTGCAAAATGGAAAAGGCTTTTAAAATGACCCTTATAAAAGAAAATAAGAAGGAAAACAACAAAATTGATAACCAGCACTGTTGGATTTCACACACGTTCAGGTCAGTCTTGAGACATAAGGCTTGTTGTCTTTGTGAACATGATTACTGTTGCTGCTCTCTAGTAGCCGGGGCGTCCAGTCTCTTTTAAAGAGGGGTTGTGGGAGTGGAGGGGGTGGAGGGCACAGTAACAGGGTGAAGGCCGAGATCCAGAGAAGGGACTTCCTCTGGCTCCGGTGGGGTTTTCTTAGAAGTTTCGAGCTTCTCCTTCAACTGGGTGTACAGCTCCTTCACTGACTCACTGCTCTGTAATAGCATGAATTAAAATGTGGTTTCTTTATAAAATCTCAGCAACAAGAGAAACAGAGAAACCTCTGTGAACTGAGGTGGATGAGTTGCCACCTAGCAGACTCCATTTGCTTAATTTATCTGGTTTTATAAACGAGTCATCAGTGCATGATGTTTCAATGGGAAAAAAAAAGGTCACCATTAATGAAAATCAAATGACTTGAATACTACTACTGATGCTTAATTCGTTTTACAGTTATTTAGGCATTATTTCAGCAGATTTACATTTATTGGTTTTAATACCTGTTTTGGTGGTTCAAGCGTCTTCATTAAGGTTTCCATGTAGGACACCAGCACCTTCTGATGGAGATGATTCAGCAAGCGAAGACAGTGTCGGTGAACATTCTCCTTACTGCAAACGAAAGCGAAAAACACACTAGAACCATGATAGTAAACTGAGCCAGAGTATCAACCTTGATTTTCTTTGAAGCATTGAAGAATTGCAGTATTAAAGAGGTAATACAGACCTAGAGAAGGATGTGAGGAGGAAGTTATCAAAGACTGCAGTACAGAACTCCTCTGATCCAAATTCATCAGAGAGCAGAGTCAGATGACCAGTGAGAAGATGGAGAAAGATGTCTCCAAATGCCATGTCGTTATAGGTATCAGCTGCACAAACACACATACACACACAAAGTAATCAGTGTCTGTGAAGCTCTGACTCATGGACCCATTAATCCAAAGTCACTGACAGGAGTCTCACCCAGTGCAGGCAGAAGCCGCTGTAAAGCATTTTTATTCCTCTGCTTGGCGATATGAAGCACATAATAAAGACCGATCTCACATGCCACCCTGTTTTCCTGTATATACCTGGACAAGACAAATACACCACCCATTTCAGAAAGCTGAGCGTTTGCTGCAAACATTGAGCGGAGGAGCATACCTGGTGCAGATACCTTAAAAAGGTTTCCGGTAGAGCAGTGGGGTAAATCAGAGAGGTTTTCTCCTCACTTGGCAGTTTCTGCTCTACAGTGAACGTGTAGTCATCCACCACTATTGACATCATGGCAGGCAGGAAGCGGGTTACCACCTCCAAATCCTGATGGTAAACAAAACCAGCCTTGAGTAATTGTGCAAACCCATTTCATATGTTAGGTTATGATGCATCGAAGAATGCCAAAGGCTAATCTTACCATTCGGGGCTCTTTAAAAACCTGACTATCAATCATATCCCATGCCCCCTGGCCAAGAGACAGCATCCGCAGCAGCAGGAGAAGGTCAGGGCTGTCCTGTTTATGTACACAAAGAGATTTCATAGCATGAAATATTAGCGTTTTATTTTAGTATTATTTCTATCCTATCATTACATGTGTTTTCAGTTTAAGTTTATAAGATTTTATGTGCTTTATTATTATTATTATTTTTCTATTTATATTAACATTTTACTTAACTTGCAAAAAACAAGTGCATTGTTACATCCTTAAATCCAGAGGATTTTTAATTGTTTTGGTAAAATAACAAAGCAAAGCCGTCTACTATAACACTCGAACACCAACTGCGTTCTTACTCTGGGCAGGGCATCCTGGCTCAATAGCTCCTGAAGGTTCCTTACGGTGCTCAACACTAGTGTGTTACAGGCAAATGGGTCACAGAGGATCATAGACAGGTCACTGCGAGAAACAGAGACGGAGAGTGTTACATTCTTATTTTTTTAAGGGTACGCTGTGTTACCTTGTGTCTGAAGGATATGTGAATCTTATACCCTAACACTTGTTCCTGTCCTTTCTTCACTCCATCCAGGAAACCTTGTAACTCTCTGGCCCGTTTAGCATCCACAAACTTTTCCCTGATGCAGGCATCCAAACACCACGAAAACTACCAGAAGACACAAATATTTTGCACTGTTGAGTGGAATCTGTTTGAAAGCGGTCACACTCTGCGATAGTTCCAAACTGTTACATTTAAAAATAGTTTTAAATGTATAAACATACAAAACATTGCTTTGAGGACTTACTTTCAGAAAGAGTTCAGTCCCTATATCTTTTTGTAACAGTTATTAATGCCATGTTATACAAACATGATACAAATGCTGGATAATCATGAGGCTGCAGTTGAAAACAGACAGGAAACTGGTTTCACACCTTGTGACAGGGGTCAACTGAACAGATCTCGCTGATGTCGAGGTCATGTAGGGACATGAGCAGCTCAGCTCGCAGGGTGCAGTAGTGAACGTTCCGTGTACGCAGGAACAGTGTCCGCAGGAACTGTAGAACCATATCATAGAGCTTCACATTCTTCCCAATCATCTGAGTCAGCTTCAACACCACCTGACCAAAAAAATAAAAAAAATACAAGTTTATCAATAAATAAATAAATTAGAACATTAACCAACCTTACAAAACCACTGACACAACACTACTAGTGATGTCAATGATTAATCGCATACAAAAGTGTTTGTTTAAATTATATATGTGTACGTACTGTGTATATTTATTATGTAAATATCAACACATGCATGTATCGATTATTTATAGGACAAGCTGTTATATTCGTTTATTAAATATATATAATATAAATATACATGTAAATATTTTCCATATATACTGTATGAGCCTGTATTTATATATACACGTAAATACACAGTACACCAACAACTATTATGTATACAAAAACTTTTATTTTACATGTGATTTTTTGCGATTAATCATTTGACACCACTAACACTAACACTTAATTACCGCCATGCTAACATTACATAAAAACGGACATGTTAAAATTAGAAGAACATAAGATTAAAGTTCACACAACATTTTGACAACATTGGTACAACATTACAAGAACATTTACTTATGCTATTCACATTAAAAACTATTATACAACTATTTAGGTATGCATTATATTTTTTTAAAATGTGAAGTTTTAATAATGGTTTTAATGTTTTATTTTTATTTTTTTTAAAGAAACAGTTCATTCATACCGATGCAGTTTCCAAATTAAGATATAAAACATTAATAATCTAAACAGTCCAAATTAGACTGGCTCTTTATGCTTTAGGAAAACATACTATGATATAGACATTATATCTCCTTAATCAGCCTATATTTCAATGTATTAAAAATGACTATTTATGGCTAATTAATAGACTAATAATAGTGTAACACCTGTTACTTACCTTGCCCTGCCGCCGTGTTTTGGGTGAAGGACTGAAAAAGTTGTGAAGGACGGAGAGGTCACTGCTGAAAAGAGCCGCCTCCTTCTCCACAATATACTGTTTCAATAGAGGAGACACCTCGTCCCCGAAAAGAGCCTGATTGTCTTGCCAAATCTGCCGTTTCACCTCCACTGCACAGACTTTGTACAGATCTTTATCAGCCATCACCTGCTTCAGCTTCTTCTCTGGTACCTATATGAGAGCCCAAAAGCACTGTTATGGCAACTATACCAAATAATATATAAAATAACAAAAACGTATTGCAAACCTAAGTCTCTAAAATCTGCAAAATAAGTTAAAATTAGTCTTTTTAACTTATTTTCTTACTTATAGAGCCCTTTAAAATGACTGTGCTACAGCCAACCCCTATAGTCATTTCACAGAACACATTCAAACCTTTGGCAGATGTTTCAGCACTTGCATGACAATGGGCTGTATGGATGGCATCTTCACCAGTGGGAAGCTTTTCTCAAGAAGTTCTTCCAGCTTTGTGTATCTGTGTGGGATCAATTAGTAAGATTTTTATCTACCTGTATAAAAAAGACAATGTTTGAAATCAAGCTTTTTATTCACCTGTCGTCCTCTTTGCCCTCTGCAATGGTGGCAACACGCTCCATTAGCTTTTCTCGAAGTTCATCAAAGACTGACTGATGAAACTCCAGCCGTGGTGTCCCGTGAAGGTCCAGAAAAGGCAACGCAGACTGCAGGGTTGGCAACAATATGCCATTTTCCATCTGTGATTGACAAAACAGTTATTAAGACAACACAACATGAACATACTTTTTAGAAAGGTACTATTTATTGAAGTGAATCTATGTTTTCAGACATTTAATTGCAATGCAACTGCAATGTTGCTTTTGAACTAGTACTTTTTATGTGTTTCATATTCCTAATTACTGTATGTGAAATTCAGTCTAAGTGCACTGTTGAATGTACCGACTAAAATATTCTTTCATTTTTTGATGAAACTACATATGAACTATTATATATTTGAAAGTACACATTTGTAATGATGAAGCTGCAATAAATACATTTTAAATATAATAACTATAAATACAATCCCAAATAACACACTACAGTTCATTCAATTATAATCAAGTACATTACATTTTACATTAGTATGAGACAACACATCACATTAATTGTACAAAAGCTAACAAAAAGGAAACGTCCTTTAAAGTAACAGGTTTTTTAATACATTTGAACTGCACGTTTAATACAACTGCACTCTTCTTTTTAGCAAAGGTAACGTTAATCATTAGGCACGAGTACTTATGCCTTCGTTATAGTAGTGAGCTACAATTAAAGTTAGATACTATAAGAGAAAATATTGGATTAGGACAACTTACTGGTCATTCAAATAAGTACTAGTAACATAATAATTAGTAAGCTCAACAGATGTTTAGTCATCTTGTCAAATGACAAGTCACTGCAAGCGACGCCACAAACTAGATCCCTCCTCCCGTTATAATCAGTGAAGAGGACTGCTGCATGCGCGCGAACTGCTTTGTGCCTAATGCAAGGCATTTAAAGACTGCGACTGTTATAATGAAAGGGGTACATATCTTAATGCATTAAGCTCTAACCTGAAACTGGTCGATGGCTTTCAGGGGTTCTGTGCAGTTAGTGAGAGTTTCTTTCAGATCTTCTCCATTGGATATACCCAGCTCCGGTAACCCTGCGAACATTTTGGCTGTCGCTATTTTACTGCATCAAAACAAAATGACATGCAACGGGCTGACAGCACAAATACAACAGATGTGGGCTAGATTTGCATTGTTCCTTGCTATCCGTGTTTGCACACTTCCTAAGTGTGCAACGTCGTCAACAGACTCTTCTTTCTGACACCGCGTAAAAGGTTCCGCCTAAGAAATGTTCCTAGCCTAGAGTCTTTCAAGCGCCAAAGTGCCCTAAAATCGCTGTGCATGTGAAAACCAATGTCCTTAGCATTGAAAAGCAGTATCAAACGATCCTAGAAAACATCTGCGATAGAACTATTTGTTAAAAAGAAAAAAAGGTCAACTTTGCTGTTGAAATAATACACCTGCCTTTATTACAACATAATTTTATAAACTTTTTGGACAAAATTAAACAAAATATGAAATAAAAACTTTTTTTTAATAAAATAAAAACAATTTTATTTTGTACAATGATGAACTGTCATGAACTGTGGGCCCACACACAACAATCAATAGACTGTTCTGTTGAGCTGATTGAGGATCAGAAACCAAACTAAGAGTTTTATGCAACAGTGGGTTGCTAAAAAAAGAAACATTTTTCTTGTTCTACATTTCTTGTTCTACATTTCCACATTCACCAAAGTCATTAAGAAGTGGAAGAAAGGCAGTTCATAGACCAGAAAGGATTTCTTAAATTTTAACGTATTAGTTCTATTTTTCTAAAGAGATCTTCACATATTAATCAATGTCAGTTTAATACTACACATATGTCACGCTGACTTTTTTTTTTTTTTAAAGGCAATACAAAAGTTACAACTTTTCCATATAAGCTACTGCATCTACTTACAGCTTAGTAACCCTTAAAAACTGAAAAAAGTGCATAATGATTAACAGCATAATTTAGGGCCATTTTTTTGGTAGGTTCGAAACAGAAAAAATATTGAGGCAATAAGAAGGACTGAGAAGAGGAAGACGGCAGCACGCCAGGCATCTGGGCGCATGTTTTTTCTCACAAGCACATTTTCAGCAGGCAGCAAGTTGCTTAAACTTAGCATGTAACCAAGAGACCAGCCGACAGAAGTGTCTTCAGCCTGCAAACCAAAGTATCAAGTTAACATTGGCTTGACAGGATATGATAATTAGAACCTAAAACTGCATAAAGAGCTGTCTTACTTTCTCTCTAAAGGAGATGTATGGGAAGGAGAGATCGTTGAACCCATATCCACTGATCAGGAGAACGCGCAGAAGAACGGAATCTGCACAGTAATCCCTCAAATGTTTCCCCTCATCAGGAAACTTATTCTGCATCTGAGAGAGAAAGCGAGTTAGAAAGCGATATTCCCTGGGCAAATATTTAAACTTTTATCCCATTTAAGCTTAATTAAGAACTAAGCTTAGGATTTATTTCCTCTGACAAGACCCTTGACAGTGCAAAGTAAACATAGGCCTATTGAATATCTTTTCATAGAGGAAATGTAGAATGTTTTCTGGTCAATTACTGACAAGGCAACTAAAAATTCCAGGAGTCAAAATTAGATTTACCTCCTGATAGCTCATGTTGCACACAACACGAATGGCGTCCTCTAAATCTGCTGGAGATGTGATGGTGATGCCTGCAGCTTTCTGGAGGAACGAATGAGTGTAGAAAAAAGCGGAAAACGCCTGCACCAAATGAAAAGGAATTAGCTACTGTAGGCCTTATCACATTAAAACAATACAGTGCATCTAGTGACGCAAAGCAATGAACAGATAGCAGTGTCTGATTCACTAAAAAGAATTGCCTCGTTGGAGTCATTCATTCTTTTATAGGCCTACTCATCATACTGTCATGCAAGGCCAAACATCATTTGGTTTTGTTATTATTTAAGTCATTATAGCATATTTAAAACACTAAAATGAAACTGAATGCACAAGGTTTAAATGTTCTATATTAAGCACTCTATATCTCGTACCATAAAGTTTCCAGTAACGTTGGGCTGGAAGACTCCATCAAAAGAGCATCTGGAGTAAGAACAGTTGTTAAAAGAGAAGAGACGAGAAACGTTTCCCAGGCATTGATCGTAGTTTCCTGTGCCATTGATTTGCAGGTCGTCATCAGGATTATAAGGAGTTTGTCTTTTATTGCATGGAGTGTCAAACACACTCCTCAGCTTTATGGAGTCATTGTATCCTGCAGGATAGCAGGGGTGAACTATGGAGCGGTCTGAGCCCTGAGTCTATAAGACGTAAAGAGAAAACATCAGAAGATATACAATCAAATTAATCTGCTTGTCTGATGATCATTTAGACTAAAGGTTTGCACTTCACCTTTATCAGATGTGCCAGCAGTCTGAGTAACACCTGATCTCGCCCGTAACACAGAAAGCTCTGAGTGTAAATCTGATAGTCTCGTCCGTACAGCCGCTGTTTAATCAGATTGTCCTTGTTCTCCATCGTCTGTTTCGTTTCAAAGGTGATCTGAGTCGAAGCTCCACCCAAGTCTAGCGCTCCAGCCGTGTCTTTGCCTGGAGACAGCCACTGACCCACAAAACCGTACTAGAGAAATGAAGGACAAGGAAGAGAGAGAGAGAGAGAGAGAGAGCATATATAAAATCAAGTGTCATCTATAAATTATTCTGGCAAAATTTGTATCTGTCTACATCAAAACCGAACCAACCGTAATAAATCTCTCAAGCAGGTAGTTGACTGTGACCCATCCATAAGCTCCCTCCTCTTGCCCACTTAAGATTGTGGCCCCTTTAAAGCTGAATGGGTAGGTCTTCAGTTTGTCTGCCACTTCCTTCAAAACCGCATCTGACTCTTCGGGTTTAGCCAAACTGTGATAGAAAAACATATACTTGTTATCTGTGATTCATCATGTAGCATTAAACTCTATTCGGCACAATCTTTTCCAGAGTATAAACATGTGATTTGAAATTTGTTGCTGTAACAGTGGGCACTGAGAATAACATATAATACTTATTAAATATAAACATCTAAAAGGAATCAGTGTTTATTTCTGAAAATTCTCTCTGACTTCAGTAGTCTCATGCCAGCTGTGGCCCCGAGATACACAGGGGTGAGTTTATGTCTTGACTTTGGGATCTCCTGCATGGCTTGTTCCATGCATTCCTCAAGACTGCTAGCTGCTCCACCTTTGTTACCAGCATAACTGGAGATCCCACCTCCTGGTATGAGGGAGAAAAATATCAAATTTAGATGAATGATGAGTGTGAAACTTACACTTATCGCTATACATACTCACTCACCCTTCACATGACACTCGCTGTGTTGACTGACTATGCCGGTACCGTTTTTCTTGTCTGCTGGCCATTTGTAGATGAACATAGAAGTATGAGAGGATCCAGCATCCAGGACTATTCCATACTGAGAACAAACACAACAGAAGCCAGAATCAAATGTAATGTAAATGGAAAAAAATCACCTATCTATTTTAACTAAAATAAATGCATTATTAAGTGTTGTTTTTTTTTTTTTTTCAAATCATTTTTTTTTAAATAAGAGGTTTCGCAAGAATCTATTTAATGTTTCTGATCTGTTCATGGCAGGATCAACAGCAAGCATGCTTCAAAAGCAACCATCGCTGTGTCATTAAAGTTTGCAGTTAAGATTCAGTGGCTGCATGCCACACGCCAGAAAGGGATTCATCTTCCCCTCGACAGATTTGTTTTCTTGAATCAAATCCATTAAACGCTCTCTGTCTGGACAGTCGTGTCTTGTGGCGCCTTCGCGTAGCCTATTTCACTTATGAACAGCAAAAGTGTCATTACCATAAGCTGTGCTGGTTCTTTGGCGTCTTCAGTGTTGATGACGAGCAAAAGAATGCCTATTAATGAAATAAACAGAAGTGCAAATGCGGTACATATCTGCAATTGCATTGTAATCTACTGTAACCAAAACAAAAAGTGACATTTGCTGATCGATTTCATCCGACTGTAGCCAGGATGTTGTTAAAAATACTGAATTAGTCACGTTAACACTAAAGTAAACCAACCTGTCCGACCTGCTCGAGTATGCCAATTATATAATCTGTATCATCTGTGTCATTGTAAACTTTATATGAAATGTCTTACCGTGCTTTTGTTTTTGTTGTTTTTGCTGTTGACTAATGTTTGATTGCGTTATACCTGCATCCTGTGTGATGATGTTCAGCTTTAGTAACTCGATCAGGGATTTAAATGGTTGTAGTGCAGTGTTGGGAAAAATACATAACAGTAGTGGAAAGCAAACTTTTAAGGGTCAACAAAGGAAACATCACTTTTTTGTGATTTAAAAGGTCTACAGGTCAGAGACAATAAATCTGACACTAGATGGCATTAGCGCAAACAAGCGTGGTGTTCCTCGTTCATAACAATAGACCATATGCATTTGGAAAAGCACTACACATATGAATTGATAATGGAGAGCCACAAAAAGGATTAAATTGCAAAAGTGTTGGGGGAAACATAAATATGTGTAAAAGTAAATAGATTCATCGTTCTGTCCTTTCTTAAATGTAGGGAAGACATATTTAAGGGGTTTTCTTTTTAAACGGTGGTCTGTGGTCAGGCACGGATTATGGGTTGTGTGGGCCCCTGGTCGACACCTTCACACAACGTTCACCCCCCTCTTTGGGCTAAGGGCCCCCTACACCTCAAGGGCCCCTGGGCAGCGGCCCCGCCGGCCTGTTCCGTAATCTGTCCCTGTCTGTGGTGACATCAGACTTGAAGATGATTGGCTGCATGCTAGTTGGGTGAGGGTGGTGTTAGGTGGACGGACATTCTCTGTCTTGAGAACATTTAATTGGACAAAAACCTGTGTGTATCAGGATCATTACCACAAGGACAAGGTAAGGACTAAAGGCCGGACACATTCAGAGTTTTATTACAAAATACAGAACAATTAGTAAACACTTTAACTTCATTAATATTACAAAAGCTTTCCTAGCTCAGCAGAAATTGAAGCAGGCAATGCCATTTCAAAATCACATACTTTTTTCTATTTGCATAGTTTTTATGCATTCTTCAAGATTTTTCATTTTGAATGTTTTCAGTGCTTTTGACTTGGGTTTACAAAAACAAGCATACATAATATGACATTAAGGCACAGCACAGTATATATAACAAACATACATTCAACATTATGAAAAAGATAGATATGATTATCCTTCAAAAATTTGACTTAACTAAAATTAAGTCTCCTGTATAATCTTTTCTAAAACAATCATTTACATAAAATCTGCTTGATAAGTAATTGGTTATTGAAATGAGATAGGTTTGATGAAATGTGATACAAAAAGTTTTTTGTGCATCAGAGTTGTTTTCAATGTACTGTAAACAGAAGCATTCCTGCTAAGGGCAGTGCATAACAATGTACACAGGGAGCAAAATAACTCTTATCGTTTTAAAGGACATTATCTGTGTCTTTCTTACGGAGGGATCGCAACAAGAAATAAAGCGCCACAATAAGAAGGAAGCAAAAGAGTACAATCAGAGCACTCCAGGCGCTTGAGCGCAGTGATTTCCTCAGTGAAACATCTTCAGCAGGCACCAGGTTGCTTAGGCTTAGCATATACCCAAGGGACCAGCCGACAGATGTGCCTCCTGCCTGTAAACCAAAGCAACATGTTAACAGCTTTGGTTTTTACCTAGAGGGGTCCACAATTCACCAAGTTTTAGAGAAAAGTTCACACAAAAATAAACATTTACTGAAAATACTACACACCCTCAAAAAATTGGAGGATTCACTCGCTTACCAATGGATCATTCTTTAGTGATTGAGTGCCAAAATGAAAGTTCAAACAGCTGATAAAAGAGTCAGTTAGTGAGTCAGTGCAAATAGGTCTAACTACCTTCTTCTGGAAAGAGATGTGCGGGAAGGAGAAAAAGTTAAAGCCATATCCATTGACCAGGAGCACCTCAACAAAGGCAGAGACTGCGCAGTAGTCCTTCAAACGGCTTTCATGACCCTTAAATTTACTTGTCATCTAGGACAAAGAGAATGAAAGAGAAAGTTGAGCAGAATATCTAAAAGTCATTTAATAAAAGTAAGTTACAGTAAATAAATAAGCCAACTGTTAAATATTCAACATTGCTTCATTTGAAAAAAAAAAAAAAAGACAGTGTACATATAAAAATAATGTCTTCATAGAAGATAAAGCAAGTTCTCTTAATCTGAGAACCTGAGACTCAATCACTGGTCGATTGCTGAGATATGGGGAAAGTCATCTCAGAATAGCAGGGTTCAAAATTAGCTCAGCAGGGTGGTACCTCCTGAAAGCTCATGTTGCAGACAACATGGGTAGCGTCCTCTAAATCGTCTGTGGATGTGATTCTGATGCCTGTTGCTTCCTGAAGAAAGGAATGGGTGTAGAAAAAGGCAGAAAAGGCCTGTGCCAGAGAAAGAAAAATGGGGATGGAAAGAAATAGATTGCATAATCATAATAATGACACATGCAATCATGACACTGAATGCCCAGAGAATGAATTTATTATTTATTTTAATGCTTTGAGCTGTCTAACTTAATAACTGCGTACATGTTAACAAAACCATCCCCCACCACCAGTAAAGACATTAATGTTGCAAAGGCATGAGAGATGAAGGAACAAACTACATGTTTTGCTGTTTGATAAAATACATAAATATATATATATATATGAAAAAACAACTGAATGCACAAGGTTTAAATGTTCTATATTAAGCACTCTATATCTCGTACCATAAAGTTTCCAGTAACGTTGGGCTGGAAGACTCCATCAAAAGAGCATCTGGAGTAAGAACAGTTGTTAAAAGAGAAGAGACGAGAAACGTTTCCCAGGCATTGATCGTAGTTTCCTGTGCCATTGATTTGCAGGTCGTCATCAGGATTATAAGGAGTTTGTCTTTTATTGCATGGAGTGTCAAACACACTCCTCAGCTTTATGGAGTCATTGTATCCTGCAGGATAGCAGGGGTGAACTATGGAGCGGTCTGAGCCCTGAGTCTATAAGACGTAAAGAGAAAACATCAGAAGATATACAATCAAATTAATCTGCTTGTCTGATGATCATTTAGACTAAAGGTTTGCACTTCACCTTTATCAGATGTGCCAGCAGTCTGAGTAACACCTGATCTCGCCCGTAACACAGAAAGCTCTGAGTGTAAATCTGATAGTCTCGTCCGTACAGACGCAGTCTCATTAGATTGTGCTTGTTCTCCACCGTCTGTTTCGTTTCGAAGGTGATCTGAGTCGAAGCTCCACCAAAGTCTAGAGCACCAACCGTGTCTTTGCCTGGAGACAGCCACTGACCCACAAAACTGTACTAGAGAAATGAGAGAGAAAAAAATGTAGGGTAATGACCAGTAACAAATTTAGTAAAGGACACTGAGATGTTGTAAGATACCTTGATGTAATTCTCAAGCAGATAGTTGACTGTGACCCATCCATAAGCTCCCTCCTCTTGTCCACTTAAGATAGTGGCCCCTTTGAAGCTGAATGGGTAGGTCTTCAGTTTGTCTGCCACTTCCGTTAAAACTGCATCTGACTCTTTGGGTTTAGAAATACTGTGTGATATACGACACAAATGAATTTTTGATTTTTTTTTTTTCAAAAGGATTCTTTGATGATTAGAAAGTTCAAAGAGTAGCATTTACATGAAACTAAACCATTTGTAACATTAAAACTGTTTTTTCTGTAACGTTTAACCAATTTCTAAGGCATCTTTGCTGATGAAAATAGTGTGTATATCAAGTCATATGAGGTAAGTTATACAGAATAATGATAGACTTATCATTTGTGTTTGTAAAAGCAGCTTTGCGGTGAGAAACCATGTGAGCTTTCTGACTCACTTTAGCAGTCTCATGCCAGCTGTGGCCCCGAGATACAAAGGTGTTAGTTTGTGCCTTGACTTTGGGATCTCCTGCATGGCTTGTTCCATGCATTCCTTAAGACTACCTGCTGCCCCTCCTTTGTTACCAGCATAACTGGAGATCCCACCTCCTGATTAGAGAAAGTGAGAGAGGAAGAGAGAGGTCATGTCCTCAGTTAACTGAAACGAATGACAGAATTCCTCTTAATATCTTATATGAACTCTGCATGGGCATACATGCAAGAACTAACAGTTCCTATTTCATTGCCTAGGATGTCACAGACACTTGACTACCATAAATGCTACCAGTTATGTTTGTATGTGACTATTCCAGATGTTTCCGTAGAAAATTGCCACTCAGCAATACTTGAGGGGTACTAGGAGTTCAAGATCCCGGTTCTGTTAATGTCAGATCCCTAAAGAAGAGCTGAAGACAGAGCCAAAGTGATGCAATTTTAAAAGGGCAAACTTAAGGCACCACCATGAAAAAGGAAGTGGGCAACAATGTGTTGCAATTCAGCTCTCTTCTCGAGTATGCCATATCTCAGTCCAAATGTTGTTTTCAGTGCAAAAAAAAAAAAGAAAAAAAAAGATCAAGTGCTAATTCATTTTAATACATTCATATAAATGAAGTAAAACATCAAGTTTAGATATTGAGTCAACTGTTTATAAAAAAAACAATAAAATGAAGACACAACCATGTATTTTAAGCTACAGTATTGCACAAGGTTTAAGCAGTCTCACATCCTTGATGAGCTGTTCTTTTTCTTTCAGTCTTTTTTGTCTGGCATTTACATGTGGACGTTTTTGTCCAAGAGACTTTCAAATGAGGAACATCAAAAGCCATTTATCATTAAAAACTAACCCTTGGCATGACACTCGCTGTGTTGACTCACTATGCCGGTACCGTTCTGCTTGTCTGCTGGCCATTTGTAGATGAACATGGCCGTATGAGAGGATCCAGCATCCAGGACGATTCCATACTGAGAACAAACACAACAGTGAAATAAATGAGGCTACGGCTAAAAACCTGTGGTGACAAGGATTTGGTTGAGAGGGAAGAAAGGCATACACAGACAAACTGCCAAAATATACACACTGGATTTGATTTTATGCAAATGCTTTTAACCAGCAAAGAAGGACACATTAAAAAGCATAAATAAAACATTTTAAATTTTTTATAATTTTATTTTTTGAATAAATGCTGTTCTTTTGAACTATTCAACAACAAAAACAATAAAAAATCTAAAATACATGTATCACAGTTAGCACACAAAAAAAGCATCATTGATAATACCAAAAAATGTATATTGATAAGCATATTGGAAAAATTAAACGATCAATGCAAACTGGAGTTATGGCAGCTGAAAATTCAGATTTACCTAAATAAATGACATTTTAAAATATATTAAATAATATTTTAAGTGTGCCATTTTTTAAATGAACTGAAACCTGGACTAAACAACATGATTGAAGTCTCACATGAGTTTATTGATCATTGATTGCTCAGCTTTCATTTTTTTCCAGCTTTAATTCATTCATGATTTTCTTCCAGCCTTTACTCCTGGACACTGCAATGAAGTTTAATGGTACAACGCTCAAATATTTAGTAGTGTGTCAATTCTAATATAGGACTGATTTACGACAAACTAGAAGTTATAACATGCACATAGTGTAACCCGCCCCAGGTAATTTGAGTCTGAGGCTGCTAAAAACAGGGCGTGTGTTTGAGAATTAGACATGGGAACTGAATTACACATAGTTTTCACTGCGGAGCTGAAAATCCTGTAAACAATATCTCCTCTTTGGTTAAAATACGATTTCATAGAAACATATAGATGTAGTCAATACCTGTCCCATTTACAACTCCACTAGATGCATCTTGCCACTTTAGAAAATCATTTATTTTAAATGCTCAGGCCTCCACCTTAGCTAATTCCTACTGCAATGCAGATTATTCAAGTGCACACATCTAACCTCTGTAGCCGCATTTGCAAATATGAATATGATTAACTTAAACGCTTCTTTGAAGTAGTGTAAAATATTTGCTCAATGATTATAATAAATGCTTAACAACTTCAAGATCAAGAAATAACAAGAGTCTTTTGCATATGCCACAGACTCTCGTTTTTATTTTTTTATTCTTTATTTTCATCGCCCACATCGCAGTGCATGCTTCCCAAACGATTGTGTATTTTGGGCAAGACACTGCCTGAACTTTATTCATTCATGCAAACCATGAAAATCTCTTCAAAGTACATACCTTGCCTTCCAGACTTTGCCTAAAGTTTGCATACCGCCATTTTAGCTTAGTATAATAACAGTGTCTAGCAGCTCTTTTGAGTTCAATAGGCAACTCATAACATGTTCAAGTTTGCCTTTCTATGTCAATGCGACTCTGCTCAGATTATGCCTTAAGTCACCCTTGTACCTGGTCTACAAGAAATTATGTTACCCTGAAGCTAAACGGAATCGTCAAAATATGCTGAATGACTGTTAAGTAACTGAACAGTAACGGGTGTGTACGAGGAACATACAGGTACAAAAACTTTATGCAAAGTCCCAGAATTTCAAAAGCTCAATGATTCACAGTCATGTTTCAGAAGGAAAAGGGATTAAAGCATTGAATCAAAACGGCTGGGAAATACAAACAATGGGATCCAGCCAATATGAACAAGAGCATTTATGTGTGTAAGACTGTAAATCAAAGAGAGAGCGCAGCTGGAGAAATATAGTTCACCCTCTACTATTAGATTAAAAAAGTTGCTTGGTCATGCAGACAAAGGATTAATAAGAATTAATAGTTTTTATGAACTATTATTGTTGTAAGAGCTTTTGTCAGACTTAGCACTTTATCATTTGTATGACAACATTGTGTAGATATGAACTAACTTCAATCGCAATTCAAGAACATTGCACATCTTAATAAACACAAGCTTCTGTAACACAAATCATCTGCACTAAACTTTTATTGTTGTCTTCATGGTCGTTTAGAAAAAGTACGTAACGATTGGTATTTCATCATTTGTGAAGGTCTATTTTAAGCACTGCGATATTTTTAAAACTGTCCTGATGGATTATGATCCTTAAATTGTACTCTGTTATGAGCTAACATGAACCATGTCAAAGATTTATGGTCATTAGCTCTGAGCTGATGTAGACGATGTTCCAAAAACCAGCTTGGCCATGCTAATCTGAAATGGCATGGTTTTGGCAGCAGGAACATACACAATATAGAACAACTGTGATTTGTATTTATTTAGTTATTTGAATGTTATTATTTTTTGCCTTTTAGAAAAGTTTAAATTAAACAGCTGATATGTGAATCAATTCAGAGGTTTCACTACATTGATATTTTTTTTTGCCAGCAAGAATATTGCTCTGATATGAGCAGCGGCATATATACAGCAAGTTCACTGAACCTTCTTCTCTATTTCTGCAGATATACAGCAAGGTCATCAAACCTGACAAGGCAGCATTATAGGTTACCGAAATCCTTTACCCCTCTCTATTTCACACACAGTGGCTTGAGTGTTACCCAAATTGGGGATGTCTACACTTATTTTATTTCCCAGAGAGTGTATTGCCCTAATGTGAACGTCGTCACCAAATCTGGCAAGGCAGCATTATAGCTTGTTGCAATTTTTTTTTACCACTTTCCATTTCACTCACAATGGCTTAAATGTTACCCAGAATCTAAATGCATTACTTTAGTATCTCAGAAAGCATACGGTGTTTGATGATGTGAACAACTGCAGGTATTTAGCAGGGTCACCAACACCGATCTGTTATAGATCAGGGGTCAACAAATCACACGTTATAAGTTACAAAAAATAATTACCCCTGTCACAATGGTTTAAAAGCTATCCAAATTCGCTCTGTTGATAAAAAACAACAACTTGTATTGTATGCTCGCACAAATTATAAGATATAATTCTAATTATATTTTGAAATGTGACCCTGGACCACAAAAGGGTTTTTTTTTATTTATTGAGATTTATACACCATCTGAAAGCCGAATAATTAAGCTTTCCAATTATGTATTGTTTAAGATACAACCAAAAGATATTTGGTTGAGATACAACTATTTGAAAATCTGGTATCTGAGGGTGCACACACACAAAAAAACTAATATTGAGAAAAGTTTTCAGCAATGCATATTACTATTACTACTATTTGTTGGCTATTGCTACAAAAATACCTTTGAACATTATGACAGGTTTTGTGGTCCAGTGTCTATGAATATATTATATATAGGCTACACACACACACA
>JAUMHG010000038.1:5830275-5840864 GCA_032359395.1 Enteromius anoplus
TGCCGCTAAATACAAACATTTTGGAGGCAAAAGACCAAATATAATATAAGTATACTGAGTCCATACATACAAACAAATATGAATGAGAAACAGAGAGTACTTTTTTCCATTGGGTGCGTTTATCTACGGCAAAAACGCAAACACCGTTCCCCTTTCCATGCCTCATTTTTTACATTTATGTCCCTGTTTGTGGGCAGGGACATATCGGATAAAACAGGAAAATTGTTAGGATTAGGACATTGTTAGGACAGTTAGGATTAATTTCTCCTCCATCACTGCTGGAGCTGAAAAAAGGAGTATGATCACAAGAGCACTATCGTCTTCTTTCCTATTGGCTGTCGCTCCCGAAAGTCGCTCTTCATTGGCATAAAGTTGAGAGATTTTGAACTTTGTTGCGTCGCTGGACACGCCCACATCCGGTCGCCAACGGTCGCTGACGGCCGCTGTCGCTCTTGTCGCCGGATATCGCCAGCTCTCCATTGAAATTAATGGGATCGCGTCACTTTGTCGCTGCTAGTGTGAACGGGGCTTTATGCGCGCATTTTAAGATGCACGATGCAGACATTAATGTCACACGTGCATGCGCTTGCCCACTTAGTCTAGATTCTGGGATATTTTATACAATTTGCAGGCATCAGAGAGCCACTATCGATATACAGGAGACTCCTGGAACCTCCGGGAGACTTGGGATGTCTGCCGTTAATGTTAACATTATGCCAAGTCGCCACAAATAAAAGAATGCATGGGAAACGGCTATGACGTGTTATTTGCTAACTAGATAAGTAACGTTTTAATCGCTAACATAGCAGATTCATGGAAAATGACATCTGTAATCAGCAATTTATTAACGAATCAGCATTAACTACATAAAAGAGAATCGCTTTATTTAAAGTGAATAAAATTCCCTACTTACTGGAGTTCAACAACTAGTTAATGTACAGAGACGCAGTAACCTACCTGACTTGCAGGTGTAGGTGAGATGAACTGGGATAGTATGCAGTGGGCCAAACCAGGAAAGGGAGGAAAGGGAGGGGGAGCTCAACTATTTTGAAATTTCTACTTACACAATAATTTTTTAAGGTAAACGTACATGTACTTTTCACAATAGACAGTGCGATTTTTTTTTTTCATTATGATTTTAGGGGGGGGGGGATTTACGCCCATGTGTCTTTGAGGACATCTGATCCTCATAAGCCAACATATTTTGATCATGCTTTTAACCAACTAATGACCTGAAATAGGCTCTAAATAAAAGAGTTATGTAAAAACAAAATAAATATGTATTATGGCTTTTTTGACTCAGGGGTGCATAAAAACACCCAAGTTTATTGAAACGCCACATTAACTACATAGATACCAGTGAGAGGTAAATACGCTCGTTCGCCTACCATGGCAGCGATAACACAAATGCAATATAAACACCAATACAAGCCTACCTTTCCAGTCGATGTAGAAGCTGTAGGAGTTCTCTAGCTTACGAAGACAAACAAGCATCAGGTTGCAAGACGCCCCAGGGTTTGTCCATTCACTGACCTTTACACCTGTTTGGATTACTTCTGCTCAAAATGTCAAAACAAACAGATTCAGAACAGCTCCTCCTCTAATGTCTTGGCACACCATCTACACACCAGATTTTGACCATGTCTGTTTAATGTTGAAATGTGAGAAGCGGATCGTGCAATGCAAATTCATTTTCTATTATTTTGAAAAATTCTATTTTCCATGCATCCGACTGTGGCTTTAAATATGAATGAATATCACGCACGGGACATTGTTTGCCCCAACTGTAAGAAAACTCACAACTGCTTGCACATATTTTAGAAAGGCTTGAAAGATTAAAATAGATTTAGTCAGTTGTTGTTTTTGCCTTGTTAGTGACAGTGAAACAAATGGCTGTGCCTGCTCTCACACTGTGCAATATCCCCACGAGAGTAGAGTGGTGCCAAGATACTGATGATAAACATTATTGTGGCATATTTCATATTTTTTTGAATAATTAATGTGACTGGGTGTACTGCATTCTGAGTGATGAATTCTGCTCATGGCGGTAACCCTTTCAACATTATATATAATACATAACACATACACCAGATAGAAAATATTAACATCCAAAATAGGAATGTAAATGCAATATATTCAGTAGTGCACCCACAACGAAGAATATAGGGCGCTCAGTATAAAATTTCACTTATAGAAGTAGTTAATTACAGAACATAGCCAGCTGACCTTTCCTCTTAATCTTGTAGTGAATCCTCATATCTGATTTTCTGTTTCTCGCCTACCCCTTCTAGTGCTCTTTTATGAACTATAGTTATTGATTTTCTGAAACTTTAATTTTTCTAGCAAAAGTAGGGTAGAGGTAAAAGAGTGAGCAATGGGTTATTCAATCCAGGTTTAATTTTTTCATTTGATATATATTTTATTGGCACACTGGAGTATAGCAGTTATACATTTTTTTACATATATCTTTGTTTGAATTTTTTACACAAACAGTATTGGAATAGTCATCAAAAGCACATTTGGTGGTCGAGAAATATGGTGAAAGCAGATTTAAATGGCCTTGCAAGATCTTAAAACAATGCATGTTTGCATACAACAGTGAAAGGGTTACATTGCTTTGTTTGTCAAAGATGTGCTTCCTCTTAAGGCCCACAAGTACTTCAGGCCGCACACTTTAATTTATTCCCTGCCACCATTGTGGGTTTCCACCACACACACAGATTCCAATTATACGATCAAATATTAGCCTAATGGACACAGCAGTGCATATGGCAGCATATATTTTTCTATGTAGGATTGATTATGAATCTATAGAGAATCTGCTTAAAGATCATAACTCATTTCACAAAGCAATTCACAGTCATGTTCACAGTAAAACTGGACTTTAGACACTTGCTGAACCCAACCCAGCATAATATTTTCAAGCTAAGACCACTAAACCCTGAACCATGAATCTAATGTTTTTCTATAAAAACTCTCAATTTTCATCTAAAACATATATATTTCTCATATTAATGTGTTTATCTTATAAAACCTACTTGTACAGTACGCATAGTTCACATTCTAAACTTCTCACAATAGTTACCAAAGCCCTCAGATTGATTGTTTGAGACCAACGATCTATGCAGTGATCTACATGTAATACGCCTGTTATTGGTCAGTATACTTTTAAAAGCCCACAGAAAAAGACGGCTGACTCGTATTATGAATTAACACTTTTGCCGGAAACCATTTAACTAGTCCACAGAGCAAAAGCTTAACAACATACGATGTATTTAGCATGTTATTATTTCACACAGACAAAATACTGCTCATATATTATAATGGCATGATGAAATATATATATATATATATATAAATGAGGAAAGGTCCCCAGTGTGGTAGCTAAAAGATGCTAGCTACCAGCTCACACAATGATACAGAAATTATTACAGGAAATTTCAAGCAAGGTTCAACATTAAGCTCAAAAGATCCTGTAATAATATCTGCTTCATTACATCTACGCCACTCTTTATCATAAGCAGGTTCCTTTCGTTCATTTGAAGTTTTGTCTTTAAACGTTTATGATGAACAAGGTTGGATCTGCTACATTTAGCCCCTGGCTGGATAGACCCAGTATTCTCATCCAAAAATCATTGTTTTTGTACAAAAGATTAAAGACATAAATAAAGTAGCGAAAAAAGATCCACAGTATGTGTCCAAAGCAACCTGGACAGCTTCGGGAAAGTGTTCTGAAGACGGCAGTGAAGGGAGAGAATCGCATATTAAGAAACAGCAAAGTGCAACCATGATCAAAATGCGTACAGTAGTATTTATAGCAACACAATTTCTACCCTAACCTACTGTTTCAAATCTAAATATACAAAGTCAAAGATAAGTTCTGTGTTTGCTCTTTTCAAATGGGAAAACCAAAACACTACGAAAGTGTTGAGAGAAGCTACATATTTCTTAGGTGGAGGTAGAAAGACGTATTATACATATGTACTGTATGAAACATAATTATGCCTGAATCATAAAAGTGAAAAACTATTCAGTATTATTTTTTGTTGGTTTGTTTTGTTTTTGTTAATGACTTTTGATGACCTAATGTGGAGAAACAGAAATCTAAATATATATATATGTATACATATTTCACAAAAACTCTTTAGATATGTGCAAAAAATTGTAAAAAGTGAAGCACTTTGTGTGTGTGTGTGTGAGTGTGTGTGAATGCATTAGTCTGGTGTGAACAGTGTGGCAGTGTAAATTCGCTCCGGTGTGGTTGAATTTGGCACAGTGTGTCCATAAAAGTTTCATATCCAGTATGTATATGCTGGACAGGATGGATTTTGCTCAAATGACGGTGCTGAAGGTGTTGTTGTCTCAAGCCCACCGCGTCCTGCTTTTCCATTTCTTTCTGCCTGTCAAATTCTCTTTCTCTCTCCACTTTCACACCACTGTGCTCACAGAGGGGTCTGACAGGTTGAGCTGGCCGGTAATGTCCGTAGGATATGGCTATAGATGAGGAAGAAACAGAAAAAGAGACATATAAGAGCATATATATTTGCATAATCCTAAATATGGTCTGTACCTGCCGTGACCTGTATTTAGTTCACGCTGTTATGACGGAGGCGATCTCTCCACCCACTGCAAGCCGTGTTTATCTGTCATCTAGAATCACTTGTCTGCGATTTAAAAACAGACAGGCCTCCTCGGACTGTGTTGTAAGATAAATAGAGTGAACAAGGTCACGGATTCATTACTGCGCAATTGCTTCTTTAAAGGATCATTGCTCACGCTAACGGCCTTAAATAAATGTGCTTACTTCAACGGGCACCGTATATCACATGCAAATGTCTGCACAAGAAGCCTGTAATGGCACAAACAAGAGTGCTCTGTCTCCCGGCCCACGGCTAATAATTTACCTGACCTAGAAGTATTGTCTCCATAGTAACTGTCCTAATGAAATATGACAGCCGGACCTGATATGCAGCACAAGGTGCAGTTCATTCCAGTTCGACACAGGTTTTACCCTCAATAGTTCTCAATTTCTCTGATTCTATAGTATTATCATACTGAAAGTAAATATATATTTCCACACATGAACATATTACACTCGTATCATGTCATTCCAACCCTGGATGATTTTATTTGTTCTGTGGAAAAACGACTGAAGATATTTGAAGAATGTCCTAGTATTTAAATTAAATGTTGTTTTGGAACCAAATGACTTTCAATGATTGTGAATATCTAAGTGTATGTTCAGCAGGAGAAATAACATTGTAAAGATTATTCGGTACAAAGTTCACAGGATATAGTTTTGTATATATACCAAAAGAATGGCTTTATTGGGTGATGTGATACCCTCAGTCATAACAACATTGTTTACGATCTTCCAAGGCAATAGTGAGTCATAACCACAGCGCCCCCTGCCTACAAACAGGAGCGCAGCTTTAGAGCTCTATTCTACAACAACCAGAAGGGTCATGCTGGTAGAGGAAGAGAGAGGCAGTGTGGCATGTGGTGTGGACACCGACATTTAAAACACCATTCAAATCCATTTATAAAAAACACTGATAGAAAAGAAAAGGATGATAAGGACTGTGATGGGTAAACACCAGTTCAAAAAGACATTTTGGCACTGTTTAGCTAGTAGACTGTGTGTCTTTAATCTGCTCCTATGCTGCCTTTATCTTTGGAAAATGTATTTTGAAATCAGGTTAGAAAACACATTTTGCACCCTCACCTCTGTAAATGATTCAAACCATCGTACTGAAGGAGAAACCAGCTGAATTGTGAGCTACATAGATTTGGATATTTTTTGTAAACCATCGACCAAATGCATTGCCAATCAGTATAATCTCTCAAGTTGAGGATGCATGCAACAAAGCCCTATAGGTCATACCCAGAAAAGGCCTAGCGTGCAATTGAATAAAAATCCAGTTTAAACCAATTAAAGTAATGCAGTGGATTAGTCTGTTTGTGCTTGCACATTTGTTGTATTGAATCCTCAGAGCCAGAAGCTGTTTGGTTTGAGAGCTACATCTTATTAAACCTGTGGGACTGAAGAAACGGAGGCGGAGGCGTTTGTGTGAATGAACTCATTTGGGAATCCAACTCTGAGAGTTCAATACATTGTAAGCGTAAACCAAAAACCCATCTGAGCAGCGTTTCCTGAAAATGAAAAGTGTATTTTTCTTTTTGATTCATAAAACTGCAAAGAAAACATTGGATGGTTAAAAATAAAAGGGTTCTTGGTTGTGCAGGTCGGCCGGGGGAACAGCCCAGGTTTTTTTAGCGTCATTCGTCTTTGGCGTATAACGGTGATACCGTGCATCGCGGGAGGCATACAGGGTGATTGTGTGACAGCAACCACATAAAATGGGACAGTAAAAAAAGGATGAGGGGCATGGAAATAACCGTTACAGGACCAAGCGGTGAGAGGAGAGACACACGAGTACACATAAAGAAAGGGAAAAAGAAAAGAGCATAAAGTAGAGTCACATTCAGGTTAGGCACGGGAGAGAGACCAGCACAGGCGCTAAGAAGGAGAAGCTACCTCGCCCCCTCCTGCAAGGTCATACCCCCCAAATATCTGCTCCTCGGTTCCCTCTCCACGCTTTCCCTGGCAGCTAGATCCCTGATTGGGCTTTCCCAACAGATGTCTGGATGGAGTATAAATGGCTGACAGACAGACATGTGGCCATGACTGTAACTCCATGTGTGAGGGTGAAGAGAGTCTGAGATGAGACGTTTGTTTTTCGGAGAGGAGAGATGAGATGACAGGAGAAAGGAAGAGAGTGAAAAAAACAGGGCAGGCCGAGGAGGAGGAGGAAGAGAAAGAGTAAGAGAGCGAGAAGATAGAAGTACAGGCAGGGCGTCATTTTCTTAATCTTCTTACCGTGTCTTTGGACGACCTACGTCTCTTGATGTTGGAGGCCAGGTTGGTACTGATGGACCTAAAAGAGGCTTTCTTTTTGGGGTCGGGCTCTGCTCTACCACTTTTCCTATCCTAAAATAAATATACAGTATATGTAGAACAATTATTCGTGCTCTCTGGAAGAGCGCGTTTGGTTTCCAACCATCACCACCCACCTTGACTACTAAAGCTACAGAACGGTACTACCCTGCTAATTTTAGCGCTCATCACAATTAACATGGCGTCTCCTGTCCACTCTCCATCTTGGCTGTGAGTCAGAACAAGGCTTTCTGCGTTCTGCAACTCCGTTAATGGAAAGCCAAAGCATTAGCAAAGAAAAAAAAAGCAAAATGAACATATAATCGGATGGGGAAAAAAACAGGCTCCGTTTTGAGAGGGAGAAGATGTTCTATTGTTTTCAGGGAAAATGAACAACTCATCAGATAAACAGTCGAAACTTAACACAGTTCCTTGGCATTATAACCCGGTGAGGGTATAATGGGCGTATGAAGGAAGGAGGAAGGGATGTGCGGGCTCATAAGAGGAGACGAGAGTCGGGAAGGGGGTTGGTGAATCTGGTCAACCAGAAGACATGCAATACATGGAACCAAAAAGGAATGCAAAATGAATGACATGACAGTTGACCTTGGCTGGCACCGTCACTCCCTCATTGACTAGCACGTTTGGACCATGTGTCTGATCCCCTACGGTGAGCGACTCAAGACGTGACCATCTGCAACTGCACTTTACTTTACAGTAGTAGATTAATCATTTTACTAAAAAGAGGTTAGTAAACCAGTTTTAGTAGAGCTGTCTTTTTTCAAGAAGCATTTTGTGAAGGTTTGAAAACGTTCATACCATATTCAAGAAAAGCTTTAATTTAATGACTTGAAAACGTCGTGTTGTGTGACCATCATGTAGCTACTGAACCAAAAACACTTTAAATATAATTTGATTGTTTTTGGAGAGCAACACCACATGCATTTTTAAAACCTGAGCTTGCCTTGTCGTAAAAGGGTCAAATTATCTGATATTTAAGAGATTTGGTGCCAGTTTTACAAACGGATAAAACAGTTTTACTTTATTTTTTTACTTTCAGGATTTACTAAAAAACGTGCAACAACGAATTAGCGCTGAAAGGTGTGGACACTTTTTTTGTGCCTTTACTGAATATGCATTTTGTATGAGTTTGTAGGCAGGTCAAGTTATTCGCTGGCAGCCAAAGTCCAACATAGGTGAGATTTATGCAAATTTTTTACACCGTGATGTGTAGCCGTCACGGAAGTGGCAAATTACTAATGACATGTTTAGTCAGTATTTTATTTTGGGAGACAATCGTTTTATGAATCGTCCACTTTCAGATTTACAACTTGCAGATCATGTACATTCACATACTGTACAGCTACATTACACACTGCATGAAAGGCAATATCAAAAATGGCATAATAGAAGCATGTAATTCCAACCCCAACGGCGTTGTTTTGAAATGTTTAGTAAAACTGGCCTTTACTGATCATGAAACACAGATCTTTTTTTTTGCTGCATGTTTCTACTGACAAATATTTTTTTAAATATAAAAAATCTGAAGCAAAAATTCTATATTTTAGATATGTTAAATAACAATAGACAACTATGCAAATCTTCTTTAAGAATTGCTTTCTAAAAATGGACTCCAAACCAACCAAAACGCTTCGTGAAGTAAAGTGCATTCCATTTGTTTTTTGTAAGACATTTGTGAATTATTTGTCACTGTGTGGCTCTTTCAAACAACATTGCAAAAGACACAAGACACAAAAAATGCCCACAATAAGATTTCTATCCGTTTTCACTTAATGCATTCTGGTTTCTGTAGAAAGGGTGACCGTACAAGCTTCTTTAACCGTCAGTGCTTTCATTCATTGCATTTCAAAGCCCTGTGATGAGGTAGTGCCTCTGGAGTGGGCAGCTAGCCCACATCACATGGGCTCCTGATCTGCTCCTGGCTCGCTCTGGTTTGAAATGCAAATGCATCCAGGGCAGATCTGTCTGTTCATGCATTCGGGAAGCATTTGTGTGTATGGCTTTTGTATACGTTGTACGTGCACCTGGAGAAAGCGTGCCGGGTTTTGTGTGGAATAATTGATTTGTGCTTTCAGGGAGGAATTATTCATTGGCACACCCGGTCGCCATTAGCAGCAGTTAAACATCCTTGTTTTCTCTCTCTGATGGGAATTACATGGAGGCTCATTTGTAAATAAATTATATAAGCATTATTTTTCTTTTACTCGATAAAACAGTGGGAGGAAAATCCATCAAAAAGACCTTGTCCGTGGTTTTTTTGTTCATCTCAAATTATAAGCCTTCAACAATGCTGGACCTCTGACTTGAAGTGGGCGGCACGTGTGGGCGTATTATCCATCCAACATTGTCTTGTGACTCAAGTAGGCAGTAAAGCCCGAAGGTTAAAACACTTAACTCTCTATAACATGAATCTCTGATGTGTGAAGTCAATCAGATAGCTGTCGGCTTTAATACCGCACTGACACTTGTTCCATTAGTTAGATTTAGTTGGGTTTGCCTTGTGGTGAAATATGTGCCTGTTACTAATGGGTCTAAAGTAACAAGGCCACGCTCAGCAACTTGCATCCCATTAGGAAAAGTAATCTCGCTTCAACAACGCACTAACTTTCACAGCAGTTCAGAGCTGTAGTCATGTGTTGTGCAAGCCAGCCGGGTTTCAAGTCTCAAACGGGCTGACCTTGTTACTTTCCGCCAACATCCGGGCATCGTGTTGGCCTGTGACCCATTGTGTATGGGTGCAGCTGGAGGCCAGCAGCAGACAGACATTGATCTGTATAGGGCGTGAGGATGCTTTGATCCCTGCTAGAGCCCAGCAGGGCCATTCAGCCGGCCTGCTCAGCATGCATCTTCCTGACTCCACAGCAGCATCACAGGCTCCTTTAATGTGTGTGTGTGTACTTGTCAAGATGTTCAATAAAATCAATGCCACTGGCGGTAGTGAGGCTGCAGGAGCTGCTTTATCATGCTGCGCAGTTCGATTGGATGGTAAGATATGTGTCTTTGCATGGATTTGCAGCGAAACACTCATTATTATTATGAAGAAATTATTTTGGACACTTGTCTGCTGTTGCATGGCCAAATGTCCAAATTAATGTATACACCTACCTTGAGGCATTTTGTACTACTGTGAGGTTATTAGTCATTATCATTAGTGCTTTATAAGTATGATATTAAACAGGGATTTAAGGTTTTTGACACCAAAGACCATTTTATTGCTAAAATAAAGCACGTTTTTAAGCACGTTATTTCCTAAAATAAATTATTGGCTTTTTGTCCATGTACTTAAAAGAAATATTATCAGCACTAAGCATTTAATGTAAGTGTTTGTTTGACTGATTTCCAAAGGATCATGTGACAATAAGGACTGGAGTAATGATGGCTGAAAATACTGTTTTTCCATCACATGAATAAATAACATTTCAAAATAAATAACAGTTATCTTAAATTATAATATTTCACTATATTATTGTTTAACTATCTAAAAAAAATATAAAAGCATGACTTAGTTAGCTCAAGACACTTCTAAACAGCAGTGTATAAACATTTTTCTATACTGTAAAAATCTATTCATAATCAGATTCACAGTTGACTTTATTGCCATCATCATATTTGGGGTCCTTGGCATCAGAAA
>JAUMHG010000038.1:5843052-5853357 GCA_032359395.1 Enteromius anoplus
CACATGCCAGCAAGCACAGGAAAAAGGAAATGTATTTCTACCATAATCTATGCAAGAGTTATTCTATTCCAACTGTAAGGAGGAAAAAAAAATGTCAGACAATTTCCGCCTACCAAAATTTCCCCCACTTTACGTACTTTACGTGTAAATAACTTTGTTACAGTAAAATAAATATCAAAGTGATTCATATCTGCATAAAATTGATTCTAAGCTTTCAAATGGTACCACATATGGGGTTATTGGTGCATGCAAAGGGTTAAAAATTCAAGGCACAACTTTAATGTAATTGTGGACCCGCCGGCGGGTCCGCAAAGTTTAAGAGGTTTTTAAACCCATGCCTGAGAACTGGCATCTTCTAAATGGAGATAAGTGCAACTAATTCCTGGAGATTATAGAACTCCAGATGTTAAAAATCAGTAGGGAAAATGTATTAAAGACACTGGCAGTCTGCCATCTGCTCCCATCTTAGCCTTATAGTGAAGGTCCTTCGTTAAAATACAACTCCCTACACTGCTTTGTATTCAGCATCAATACTGTACTGAATCACTCTAACAGGGGTTTAGCCTCTCTCTGCTCTCCACACACTCACTGAGGGGAGAGGAGGATGTGTCACCCTTTATACTGACTGATAGTTTAGCTTTCTGCTGCTCAAATTCCTGGCATCCATATCCATGCCCAGCCCCTACTGTCCTTTTTAAGCTTTAAAACAACAGCTTCCAACTAAACCAGTCCTGACATACTGGTAACAAACATAGTGTAAACTTGTGATTGTTGACTGACTTGTCTCGCACGGCCTGGATGGCTTCAGCGGCGCTCTCGTAGTTGTGCTTTTCCATGTGGCGGTACATGGTGCTTAGCTCAACTTGGCGCCGGAAGTAAATGTCCACAGAGCTCTGCTTCACTGTGGCGTAGATGAATTTGTCTGATGGGTTTCGCAGCTGAAATACAAGGTAACAGTCGGACCGTCTGGATGAACTGTGATAAATGGGTGCGACGCAAAATAAATGCATTCAAAACATGATGAATAATTAAAGTAAACTGGTGTTTGGTGTCTGCAAATCAAAAACACAGACTTTGCAATTACATGAAATATTTGTGAAAATATATATATATATATATATACATAAAATGTCTGTGGGAAAAGAGGTAAAGCAAGGTAAGTGTGACCTAAAAAAAAGTGTTTCTGTGCACCTACAACTGTAATTGTAATACCACAATTGTAAATTGATAAAATATCTCCTAAAATGTCATTAAATCCTTTTTTTAAACATTTAAATTAAGTCCTTTGTAAATGTTCAGCCCACATGACTGAACGGACACGATTGTTATGATGAAACAAGGCAAATAAAAATAACCTTTGCGAACGAATGACCTGTAATTATGTGTCCTCGCCGTTCTTAATTATATGTGGTGTTTTAATAGCGTGTGAAATGTGAATTCTAGGTGCATGGTAATTTAGAGTCTTATTTTATATTCTGTTGTATAACATGCAAAGCTGATTCGTATTTAGCGCTCACCCTAGGGTCGTTGATGCCGGTAATGCGCTCCTCAGGCCGATCCAGCACCAGGAAGGCTGCCAAATTGGCAGTATAAGATGCAACTATAATCATAGCAAAACCAGCCCACACCATACCTAAAATCCTTGCTGAAAAGCTCCGAGGGGCACCTGTGAATGTAAGCGGAGAGGTGAGAGCGATAAGGAAAATTATGCTTACTGCGAAATCAATCAAACACAGAGTCAGCAATATTTCCACCTCGCAGCACCAACAGACCGAATAATAATCTTATTGCTGATGTCTACCTTCTCCAATGCCGGAGTTCAGAAGTACACCCCAGGAGAACCACATAGCAGAGGATAAGGTGAGGGCATCTTCTTCTTCCTCTTCGCTATTTACTTTAAACCTTCCAAATGGGCTACAAAGCAAAGGGCGTATCAATTAGAGACAGATGCTTTAAACTGCATCCAAAAAATGCTAGCCAAACTTTTTTTAATACCAAGCTACATTCTCACATCTAGTTTTATAGGGCTAGTTCACTCAAAACAATATTGTGTATATTTACATTTCTAGATAAACTCCCCCATTAAGGTGTTATGCAACAAATTTTGTCCTTTACCTGAAACGGTCTAATAGGTAGAGCATCACCGCCACAACATGGACCGATAGACCCACCAGTAACCACAGAGTGCTCTGAAAAGGCTGCATGAACGAGTCCAGTGTACTGCGTGGTATTTCCTGCAAAACAACACAGAGCTTTATCCAACCCAAAAAACACCACCCACATTGCCACATGCATCACCATATGGAGCATCAAATGGAGTCTGCATCTACACTGATCAGAGGTGTATTAATAGATTTCACCGTACTCCAGAGTCAATTGATTTGTCACAGAGTTTTTTAAGTACAGCGATAAGTCCACTTCAGGGAATTTAATTAAATCAAGAAGCTGTAATTCCATTTCTGTCCCAGAAAATCATGTTCTCAGAGGATTGTTGCAAAAATTAATTACATATCAGGTGCATATAAAACTGAAATGAAACACCAGATCTTCCTTTTTTTCCCTTCATTTGCAACATTGATTTTCATGTGTGGATAAAAAATATATATATTTCAAATGTTAATTTTTGAATAAACTGTCCTACTAAAACCAAATGGTGATCTGTAGGTCATCTGAGGCTCACCTTTTTGACAAGAATTGTGAGTCCCTGGTACTTGAACGGTTTCGAGAACTCTATATACTGGGCTCGTTCATTGTTGATTGTAAGTGGAGCCACGATCATATCTGCCAAGCCACTCAGGAGCTCTCCCATCATGCCATTCCACTCCTTCTTGTTGCTGTTATTCACCTGGTATCATGAAGATAACATTAAGCAATTTGTCATGCTTAAATGCACGGTGCTTTCTGTATATTTCAGCAGATTCTTAACAACAGCTGTGAAGAAAGACTTGGAAATGTGCAGACAAGCCTAGCTGCATGACCTTGGAAAAGATACGCTTTAGACTGGTAAATAATCAATAATGTTATCGTATTACTCACACGCTCCTGAGTGCCAAATTTGCCATCAGCCACTAGATGCACTTCATAGGTGAAGTTCATTGTCATTGCAAGTTTGATCAAAAGGTCAATGCAGAACCCATAGCAGCACTGAGGCACTATGGGGCGACCTACGGAGTTGCAAAAGACAGTCAGATCTGGACAAAGCACAACTTTAGTTTAACAAACTATATATAATATAATACATAATGTCTACCCGGAATGGTCTCATTGGGGCCAGTGCAGATCACTTTTTTGATCAGGACTCCATTTACAGTGTGCTCTTCCTTACATGTTCCATCTCGAAGCGTTGGTTTCACATAGACAAAGGGCTCTTGATGAATGGTGACAATCTACCAAATAACACGAGAACTGAATGTCAATGCATGGTTTTAATTAATTCATTAATTTGTTTTTAAAACAGTAAAAAGCCCTCCAATGAAGTACCTTTAATCTTGTTGACATCTGATACCCTTTTGGCTTTTCTGTCTCTCCTCCTGGCCAAATAATCTTCCTCTGGGTGTTCATTACAACCTGAAACATATTTTTTTCCTGTCAAAAACTGTCTTTATTTATATTTACACTGGATATAGATCGCTGTATATAGAGGCACCTTTGTGCTCATTTGTAAGCATCAGCTGAAATAATTGAATAATGTCAACATTTTAGGAAAAGTTAATCACTTTTAAAACATTAATCTTAGTAAAACATTCATTCATAGATATACATTGATCATTGATATAGTTAAATTAACAGCTACTGTATTTCTAATTAATTATGAGCTATAGTATATTTACAAATTAACATTTTGTAGAAAAAACAAAAACTGATGGTTCATGAAACTTAATACTGTACCCTTACTGTAAAGTGTTACAATAAAGTTACAGTGTGCTACCGTCCAAACTGTTAAAATAGCAAATGTTTGCACTGAGCAGAAGGACAGCTTATTAAAAAGACTGAGCCGATTTCATACTTGCGAGCCATTGTAGACGCCCACTTGCACCAACCGGGTTTTCTGGTAGTTCAGAATGCTGTAGTGGGCGAACCTCCTGTCTCCGTCATCATTAAACTCCACGCGGCCTGTCAGGCCATCTGGATACTTGGATGACATCAGCACTCTAGTACACCAGAGGGGATTTTTTAGAAAAGGCACAAAATGCTCATTTAAACACAAAGGAAGACATTGACGATGACTGGAAGTAATGAAAGTTTACCAGGAATTCAGAAATGGAGATGCAGGTATGTCTTTAGAAAAAGACAAGACGTTAACTAGGGAAGAGTTAGGGGGTGTCGTGTGGGGTTGGGTGGAGTCGGATGGCACGTATAATGTGCAGGCACAGACACAGGAGAACAGAAATGACACCTGGAAGGTTCTCAAATTGGGTCTCAAATGCAAATTGGTAGCACCAGATTTCACAAGGCCAATGTAAGCAACAACTTAACAGGCTTGATGTGTCCTTGCACTCGATTATTAATCTGTTTGAGGAGTGGTTTTAAAGCCAACAGCTATCAGTTTCAATATTTGTGGTGTGAATGCTTCCACTCTTGTCAGTGCCAGACCAGTGGTAATGTATGATAATGCATGACAGCAAATGGGTGGTTGGTTGGTTGGTTGGAAAGCTAGCGAGTGCTAGCCAGCGCTCAACCCTGGCCTCACCGTTTGAAGAGTGGGCCAGTCTTCCAGATGTTTGTATTGCCAACACAGCCTCGAGGAGGCTCTGTGATATTCTCCTTCTCAAAGAGCTCCTGAATGGACTGGGCCACCACAGCCACGGCATCGTAGATGTGCGCAGACTCGTTCTTGCCATTGATAAGCTGAAGGCCGAGCAAGCCTGCCCAGTTGACAACATTACATGGTGTTGGCCAATGCCTCACAACACGACTCTCACTTCAAGAACACGTCAAGGCATACTCGTAATAAAGAAATGCACACATTGCCAGAGAGAGAAAACAAACGTGCATTGCATATGAGCAACAAATTGTCTCAAGACAGACAGAAGGACTGTGAACGTCATGGGGGATCAGGACAGGGTCAGCACTGAGCAGAATGGCGTGAAGTTGAACACGGATGTGTATATAAAGAAGCCAGGAACAAAGAAATGCGGTTGTCGCTTACCATCGTATCCACACCTCTATGTGGAGGTAGCAAAGCACCACTTATAAATAAACTCATGACAGCCAAACCTCAAAAATGTATGCACATTCAAACCAATATGGATTACCACAACTCTCTATTGCATCATTTGTTGTCTACTGAAAGAAAGGACAAACACTCAAAAATGAAACAAATTAAACATTAGACATAGAGCACAGTACAATGAATAAAGAGTCACTGTGTTTAAAACCTTTAAACATGGAAATGTTTAAACGTTTAAACACGTAAAGTACAGCACAGACACTGATTCGTCGGTGGGGATTGCAAATTGTAATCGAATAAAAAGCTTAAAAGGCAAACATGTTCAGTTTGTTAAGAAGCCTGGGACAGAGAGAGAGATAGAAAGAGCGGATGGAAATGGAGAGGATGAAAAGTACGTACCATCTGGGGCTTCACTCAGTGCTTTACCAGACATCTCCCTTTCTCCAACCAGCCACACATAACCAGAGCCTGTCATATTGAGCTGGCGCGCTGCTTTGTATATGGCTGCGGCTTCGTCCTCACTGTGATTCAATAAAGAATGGTATTAAGAGACTAGATTCATTGGAATAAACACCTCCAAATTTAATGTTATGAGCAGGTCTACATGGTATCTGCGAGTGCAGAAATCAGAGAATCAGCTATACTACGCATTTCTTAGCTTATATATATATTTTGTAGTCACCAACAAGAATGAAAAAAAAAACATGTTTAAATCATTAATGCCTCAGATTTCCCCCAAGTCTGTTTGCATCTCCTGTGAGGACCTCATTATTATGAGTGACTCCTGAAGGGTATTATGAGGTAAACTCTTATTAACAAATTAGATGTTGGCTCATTTCATCAGAAAGCACCTTAGTCTTTGTACAGAGGCTGGACATTTTAGCTTCATTTTGCTAATTTTAATGCATAAACTATATGTAAATATATGTAGTGAACTGAGAATGTATTTTACATTTTTTATATGATATCCTTTCATATTATATTATACTATTATAGTATAATTTACTTAGCAAATGAACTATTGTGGACCAGGGGCTGTATAACAGAAACTCTTCAAAGGCTTCATATCAAACATTTTGGTTATGATTCTAAACGTTACGATGTTCCTTTAACAGGACAAAACACTTTTTTCCCCACAATGCGCTGCCTGAATTTCTTTGGCTTGCAAATTAGTAAATCAGTCCAATTATGGTCCTATCATTCCAATCCAATTTCATTCAAAACTGGTGTCAATTTCTTGTGAGATGTGACCAATTTAATAAAAAATTCCACCTGAATTAGACAGTAGCACAAATATCTTTCCAGAATACTCCAGCTCAAGCTTCACCATTTATGCCTTTCTCAGTCTCTTGGCTGGTCAAATGTTATTATTCAGTAACAAAAGCGATTAGCAGTGATGGGTTAAACAGTGGAGATGAACTCGCCTTGCAGATAGGATGATAACTCTGGCCTCTAGCTCTTTGGCTTCCTGGAGCAGAGCCGTCAGATTTGTGTCTTGGCTGAACAGGAGCACTTTCTCTGCCTGGGATTAGGACACAACATTAGTCAAGTAGTTGACTTATCCCCACCATGAACCATGCTCTTTGAGAGCTTGCGTTTATTTTCTCTCCTTTTTCTTTTCTTTTTTTTTTTTTGGGAGGGGGTTTGAAAAAAATGAAGTAAAAAAAGTTTCTGAGATAATCTGCTTAAATGAAAAAAAACATAAGTAAGCTTGGAGCAGGTAAAAAAAGTTCTGCATTTTCACATGCAAACTCAAGGGAATCAAGATTCCAAGGAAAAACGTGCATGTTAGAGGAAGAGGGAGAAGAAGATTGATGCAACCGGAAAGCAAAAAACAGGTGAAGGAAGGTGGTGGTGGTGGTGGCTTCTTTCCCAACTGAAATAAAAAAAACAACAAAAAGGAAGAAATGCTGCAGAAAGGTGGGAGTAACATCTGGATAGTGCCTGTCCCACACGACCAGATCTCCACGCACTGTGTCAAAAGAATAGACTTGCAATCTTGCTGGCTTCAATACATGCATTCCTTTACACAAAAAAAAAAAAGTGAGAGGTGGGGGAGCGAGTTTTTGTGTACGCTTTAACAGAAACAAATAACCCATTCTCGATTGAAATCATAAAAAGAATCCAAACAAATAAATAGACGTGCTAGCAGGATAAGGATCTCTGGAATCGGTTTGTTGATTGTTTGACTGCTTTCTAGTGGCTACTTTCAGATAACTTTTGGGCGGCGTGCATTGACCATGCAAATATACCTTGGGTCCTCGCTTGTTGTCAAAGGACAGTTGGTCGAGGTTTTCATAGTTCCTGTTTTTACTCTGATGAATAATGTGCACAGAGAAAATATGCAGACACAGAATATTATAAACAGTTATAAATGGTGCGCAGTAAAGCATTCCAACAAATCTCCACTTTTCTGCTTCAAACTGGGAAACTCTAATCCTGGGGCTTGCAAAACCATCAACAAAGTCTACATGGAGCAGACAACCTTATCTATCCTTGCATATGGCCTGAACCTGCACACTATTATTTCCATGACTTCTCCTCCTTTAATTCTTTTCACAATATTTCACTTTAATTTAACCTTTTCACTTGAATTTAATTAAAACACTTGCCCCTATTGCGCTCCTTGCTTTAGCACAATTAATAATAAGCACTAATGTCTCTGTTTCGTTATAATGCATTGCTGTTTGTTAATTGTGGAGTACATTCAAGCGCAACCTAATCCCATTCCTCAATTTAAATTTCTTTGCCAATCTACCGTAAAAGAACATCAGATGTACTTGATGAAGCACAGCACGGTGCTGCCACAAGACATGCTTGTCCATATGGCCCAAAATAAAATATTGCAAGCACTCGATCTAGATAATGGATATTTTTCAGAGCTACAGAATCTACCTACTGTACATTTGTATGTTTGTCAGTCAAGCATTTGTTGCTTTTCGAGAGCCCAAGTAAAATGAGTAAAACTAGATTAAATGAATGGACATGGATTATTTGAGATTAATTTAATAAATATTTGTAGTTTTTGGTGTCTAATTATACAAATTTATATATGTGTATATTATATTTGTTTGCCTTCTAAACTCACATTCATCATAATGGCTTAAATATACAGCCATCCAACCGTGTGGACAACATGCAGGCAAAGTTTTGTTGTAATAACTGACACAAGCGAAAGACTTTCATGAGGCCTTCTACTGATTCCCAAAACAGTGTGAGAATGTGCATATAAAAACAGCTGGCCTTGGGGCTGCCACTGCTGAAAATGACATTGCAACGACATTGCGGGTGTCATAAAAATACAGTGCCATGCTAACGGATCCAGATACCAAAGAAATGGCTCTTTTTACTTGAATAACAAATCATTATTTTATTCTAATTTAGACACTGTATATGCAACCTTTCATTACAGGTATGTGTATATTTAATGCAAAAGTTGATGAGGTTTAATGCTCACATGGTGCATAACTACCTTCAGCTTCAAATTTATGGGTAAAATCCTTTCTTACATAATGTCAAATATTGAACAGCACAAAGCTGCACACAGAGAACACTCAATAAATCAGTCACAGTCTGTTGCTGGGAAGAAATTTTCACAGAAACGCAGAACAACCGAATTCCCTTTCCGTTGATTTTTTGCACAGCCCCAGGCTAAGTCCCTCATTTTGCTCCTGTTGTGGATAGACAAATAGAAAAAATCTGACTATGGTAAAAAGCAATGTGAGATGAGTAGAAAAGTACAAAGTTTTGCAGATCAACCACTTAAGACGCTGCTGATGCCTCTGGCATAAATAATGTTAGCCAATGGAAAGAAATGTGTTTACACAACAGAAAAAAGAAAACATTTAACATATATAGAGGACCTTTGAGATATTGATTACAGGAACACACGCTGACTTATACGCACACACATACACTCATTTACATGCTGGGCCGTGTGAGTCGGCAGCCCACGCATCTCACCTTTGTCTCCCTTTCCTCCAGCAGGGTTTCCAGTTTTTTCTGTGCCGCTCTGCCCTCGTGGTCATCGCTCACAATCAGGATGATGTGATTCCACTGGAACTCACGCATCATGTCAAACCACACTTGGGCTTGGTGGGAATAGGGTGGCACTGTGCGCAGGAAGGAGAGGTGGATGCTCTAGATGGACGTTTGGGAAAAAAGAGCTTGTGAATCTCAAAGGCTCGAAGCAATTTCAATTCATTAGGATTTAATCACTTTAACTGTAATTAATTTAGAGACGGATCCAAACATCACTTAATAGCGTGCCAAAATGCCATAAGGCAAAGAGCATAAGTGGACCTAAAAGAGTCAATCGATCATAACTCTATGTGCAGTAATTATGAGAGTTTTTAATTAAAGGTCTATTCTGGTGGTGGACTGACAGGGCTTAGTTACACTGTCCTGCAATAAAGGTTTTCACACTTCAAAACTCCAAGCAAAGGCGACTGTTGAAAAAGACAGATGACATCTGCAGTTAACCAGCTCCCACACTCACCTTATCAGAGTAGATGGACATGCGGGTGGTGAGGCCCACTACAGGGATACGGTAAAAACCAGCTGTGTAAGACACTGGAGTGGGAGTCAGATGATCATTGGACTGGGGTGGGTGGCTCACCAAGATCGCATACACCTGAAGACATGAGGATCAATAGTGAGGAGAGAAATCTGACAAAGTTTTGTAACTTGTTTTCATTTTGTCACTTCTAAACTACACTGTAAAAGACATCTAATCAATCAAGTAATATATACAAATACTAAAGGAATGAATACAATGTACAGCTATACAAACCTACTTCACCTATTTAAAATCTGTAACAGAAAAATACCGATAACCATAACAACACTTACTAGAAGACTAGTAGTAGGCCCACTAACAGCAAACTAGAAGGCCCTATTCAAATGGAAATTGTTGATAAACAAGTACCGCCAATCTAATAATATGACAGTCAAGTAACTCCATAAACATCCCCTTCATAGTTTTTTTATGCCGTTAGTGGCGCCATTGATTGTAGAGATCAGAGGAAATCTGCGTAATTTTCTTAGCAGAAGCTTTAATAGATTAGATTAGATTCAACTTTATTGTCATTACACATGTACAAGTACAAGGCAACGAAATGCAGTTTAGGTCTAAC
>JAUMHG010000038.1:5860824-5903773 GCA_032359395.1 Enteromius anoplus
GATGGGGTTTTGGTTCCTTGCCGCTGTCGCCTCTGGCTTGCTTAGTTGGGGACACCTGATTTCCAGTGATTATCATCATCTTGACTACAGAGACCGTCTCTGCATTTGATTAATAAATAGTTTAATTCTCGTCATTATACATTACCATCACTCTATTCTCCTACTTGAAAAGCTTCAGTGCTTTGCTACAATCTGTATTGTTAAAAGCGCTATATAAAAATAAAAGTAGAAAAAAAAAATACATTCAAATAAATTAGCAATGGCAATTCTAGATGTGGTTCTCCTTTGAATACATGAATATTTTACCCTGTAACTTATTTATAATAATTCTCCTCTAATTATGTTAATATTTACTCATAATATTTAGTAGTAAACTATTATTACTATTATTATTAGCTATATCACTATACATACTACACTTCTACTATTGTATTATTGTATGTAAGGATGATGATTGTACTACCAGGGTGTACATTTTGTCATGTGCACCGTCAGTGTATGTTGAAACACGTTTTAGAAATATATTTGTTAGTTATAGGCCACTCAATTAAACAACTAAAACTCAAGCCTGTTCGCTGCTTGCAAATAAACATGTTTGTCCTTTAAAGCTCCGCGCATGCGCTGTGAGCTTCTGTCACGCTGAAGCCGCTACATGCTTAGCTAGCTCTCATTGCACAGCAGCGCTTCACACCTTTCTGTCACTCATGCCGTGATCTTGTGACAGCGAGACAGAAGAGTCGGTCAGTATCCTTTCTATAATTAAACATCAGCCCATAAACCCTCAGCTCTGGTTTGCACTCTCCCTGGGATCGTTACGTATATTAAGTTTTTCATCTGCGCAAACAGCTCAGCAGTGTAAAAGGTCGTGAGGTGTTCAAGATGGCGACTATCTGAAGTTCGCATTCTAAGTACGGTAATAAATTGCTTTTTAGGTCGCCTTTGGCACGTTTGATGCGTCACATTTGTCGTAGAGAAAGTCTGGTTGTAGTAGAAACGGATGGCAAAAGGTGTCATAGACGTGAGGCAGAATTAAAGCTCTCTTATCAGCAGTGATGAATGCGCTGCTGTCATGTCATGCATGGCGTTTACATGAGCTGTTTTGCTTTATTGATTGAGTTTTACACTTACCGTGAGACTGGGGAAAACAGCTCTTTAGATTAATATTAGGTTTGAAGTATTCGTGAATCCAGAGCCCAACTGCTTTTGTTATCAGTCTTTATAAACGCTCGCAGCTCAACTTTCTTTGCTGAATCCAGCATGACAGGCTACATTTGTTTTTCATAATAGCTACGTTTCAACACCTAGTGAGCTGACTACCTAGACAACATTTGTAGGGTATCACAGACGAGTGGATTGCTGAGATTACATGCTAGCAACACATTACTCATTTGGTACAGAGAGTAGTGGTATCAGTTACTATAATGCTATATGTTCATGTATCATGGCATTAATGTACTGTATACCACACTGACCTGCATAAATATGAGTTTGTGTGTGTGTATGTATGCATGTCCAAAAAATACGGTATAGGCCCAATCCTGATAAATGTGCTAAAAGCACATATAAACCTGGTATTGGTATAACACGTCTAAAAAAACGTGTTGTCACGTCTTGTCGTAAAACACAGTATTTATATATATATTGAACAGAAACACTTTGGTGCTTTTTGTTAGTGCAGTATACTAAGCTTTCATTTGCATAGCTACTCAAAGCAAAACACGATGTTGTCACATTGCTAGATTTAAAGACATTGCCAGTGTTTTTTTGTTGTTTTTTTGTAGCATGACATTATTGTTCTTTCTTTGTTTAACAGGGATTGTGTTTTGTAATTTTTGTCACTAGCTCATGCATACACACCCCATGCTGACACCACAGGGCATCGGTTTATGCTGTGACAAAGGCATCAGTCCTGCCCACTGTCCTGCACAGCTATGGCCAAAGAACAGCCAAATGTGTTTGACATCGTCCCTCTTCTGGGGTCCACTGACCTACATGAGCTGGAGCAGGTCAAAAACCTGCTGCAGGAAACACTCAGCGCAGGTTAGTCAGCTCTTGTGTTTACATAACTTCTCAAGGGCTTGTGTCAATTTGAGAAAATTGCACCGGTATGTGTGACCAACTGGTTTGAATATTCTCTACTCGATATGTTTGTTAGTATCAGTGGATACATGTGTTAAATTGATTTTAATTTTTTTTTAAAGATAAAGGGTCCATGTTGCTCAATACCCTTGTGGACTATTCCCTGGAAACAAGCTCATCTCAAGCTGTGGACATCCTGTCTTCTGTCAGGGAGCCCCATGATAAGGTAGACTCATCTTCGGTATACTGTACACTTTGGTGAATAGTGATGGATTCATCATGGATTCCAGAACATCGCTGATTAATAAATAGCAGCCTCATCGGGATATATTTCTTTCTAGTATCTTTTAGATAAGATGAATGAATGCATGGGCAGGCAGAGCTGCCGCCTCTCCACCATCACCCTCCTTGGCCATATTGTTCGGAAACAGCCACCATGGATCCACAAGATCGCTCGCTTCCCTCTGCTTGCTTCGCTGCTCAAATGCCTCAAGGTACCAAAAATTCAAAGCCATTCAAAGTGTGATAGGGTTACAAATACGACAAAGGTTTTAGTGGGATTTTGTCAATTATTCACCATTATTTACCATCTTTTTGTACCTGAACTGTCCTTTATTATGCACGTGTGCAAACATACTATAGTAATTTATAGTAAATACTACAAGGTTTTGAACAGTTATGTAATAAAGTACTTGAATTTTTAGTTGTGGCAATCTTAGAGATACTCTGGTTATGTAACAGCTACAATAATTTAAACAAATTACTTTAGCCAATACTGTACTAAGTTTTCTACAACTGTAGGGTATATTATACTACAATATACTACAGTAGGATTAAAGTAGTAAAAACTTGCGTGTACTACAGTTTATCAATTCACTATAGTTAATACTACAGTATAGGGCTGGGCAATTAATCGAAAAGTAATCGAAATCGACATTCAGAACCTATAATCGATCAAATTTTCCCAAGTCGATTATTTCGCTTACTTTCCCTTTAAAAACACTACCGCGTGTGGAGTCACGCGCCGTTTTACCCTGCGTTCACACCAGACGCGACTTGCGCAAATAAATCACGCTATTCACACATAGTTGGACGCTTGAACATTTTAAGTTCACGAATTCACGTCATGGGAGGGGCTTCTGCCAGGCCTTCCAGTCTCTACATCGCAAAGGATACGACTCCCTTGGCTACAGTGGAGCGAAGCGGTTTTAAACACCTCGTTAAAACTCTCGACAGAAGATACACTGTGCTGTCGCGATCACATTTTTCCTGCGCTGCCAGACATGTGCAAGACATAACCTGAAAAGTTAAAATGCTTGTGTTTCTTAGTAAGAACTTTTGAGTAAATTCATGTTCATTTAGTGACATGACAAGATCACTAAGTTCACCTCATGCAACCGTGTTTAGGAGAGTTCTTTTTTCATTCTATTCATCTGTTGTTTACATTGATACATTGCACATTCAAATATTTGTTTACAGAAGATGCAAGAAATGCACTGTTTAAAATATGATTTACAGGATGTGCAAGAGTTATTTTATTTAGAAGAGATAATGCTTATTTATTACTTTTAATAAGAAAAACATTGAAAATTATTTATTTTCTTATTTATTTTTTTATAAGAACAAAGTGACTGTTAGTTTTAGGCAGTGTGTGCTTTAATTTCAGTTGTTCAACATTAGCCAAGTTTCCATCCAAGGCATTTTTGCGAAAAATTATTTAGAGCTTCAAATATTTTACTGATATAGTTGATGGAAATGCTCATTATCGATAACCTTTTGTAAATGTCGACACAGTATTTTTCCTTTTAGCTTTAGCGCATAAATTCTATATCGATACTTCAAATGTCGCAAAAAACTGTTTGGAAACAACTTATGTCGATAAAAAGGGCTTTAACGCAAATAAATGTAGTGTCACATGACAGAATTAGCCTATGGGCAGCGTCTGTGTTCTTGGTGTTGCTTGTCAAACCACCTTAGCCTCTTTCAAAAGCCTCTTGAATCATATTTATGTTATTGCATCTAAAATTGTATATATGATAAAAGGATGAGTTACCTCTCAAACATAAATATCTGAATTCAATGTTTCCTTTAATTACTTTAAAAGTTAAAAATGTATTAGTCTGAATTTTGTCCAGGATATTATATTGTAGAGTTGGTTGTTTTATGCGTTACTGCGCGCGGAGCTGGTAAGAACACTTGATTATTTCCTCTTAAAAAATGGACACAGCTTACTATACTCGTTCTAGAATAAGACATAATTTGAAATTATTCAAAACTTTTCATAAATTATTCATTTATTTTATTTGTGTACATTCACAAAAAAAAAAACGGTCGTGCTTCTGTAAATAATTGGATGCTGCTTTCAAGAGTGCGTCACAAGAATGAACTGAAATTCATCATATAGGCTGCTACTTGTTGCGGGGGGGGTTTCTTTCTTTTTGTTAATTTAATATTTATTTACGAAAAATATATATTTGGCTTATGAGCCTTTTTTTCTTTAATAGCTAATGTTTTTCTCTGTTCGCACAAGCTCTGCGCGTGATGTGACTTGAGCCTTATGTTCTGTTTATGCTGCTTGTTTCGTGTATAAAATTAATCCCTGGACACAAATAAAGAAATTTTTAATAGGTCATTCTTGTCGGTTAATAATAAAATAACCTAAAGTAACATTCCTATTTCCAATACAGTCTAATAACATTTGATCTGGAAAACAACAACAACTGAATGGCTTGATGCTGGAGTATCTAAAAATAACAAAGTGCAAAAACATGTGAACTTACATTTGTTATTTTTATGGAGGCCTCCATAATTTAGTAATGGGCTATGTTTTTTTCCCCCAAAGGGATTAAGAACAGACTATTTACACACTATTGAAATTGAATGGAAACAGCTTAAGGGCAGTTTTTTTTTGCGATACTCTAAAAACTTATGCGACAGTTCTTTTTTTTTTTTAAGGATGACGTCATCACGCACACCATTTTATCGGTAAAAGGCCAGTTGGATGGAGACAGGCTGGAGACCACAAATTTTGCATATTTTTTTCCCGCAAGTTCTCTTTGTCGATAACAAAACAGCATAAAAACTGGATGGAAACTTGGCTATTGATGTTTAATAAATAATCATAGATAGTAGATGCGTGTTTCCTTCAATTATTTAAAAGTCAAGTAATGCACCCTTCGTTGAAAAATCTCTTACTTGTAATATGTGAGCATATTTACTGTACAAGATATGTCAGTGAACTATGAGGGCAAAAAATAAAATAAAATAATCGTTCATTAATGGTAATCGAGTTAAAATGTTCAATTATTCGAGATTTTGATATTAGGCCAAATCGCCCTGCTACAGTATGCTGTAGCATTCATTAACAAAGTGATGTAAATACAAGAATATATACATTATAATAAACTTTACTATAGTGTGTTTCAAAAAACAGTATAGTGTTTACTATAAATCATTTTTTAGAAACTATTTTTTTCTCGTATGTATGTCTATTTTAATTACTGTTCAGAACTCCTGGATGTTTAAATGGGTTTGTAAGTCTCTTTTGATGTAAAATATTTAAAAACAGTAATGTTAAGGAGTTAGACCATCATTGCAACATTCTGGCTCTAATTTTACATTTTTTGTCCGTAGTTGTTTTCTCTTCTTCTGAAGGATATACATGAATGGGCTAATTTGGCTCTGGCCCCTCCACTCTACAATTGTAATTAAATCTAATCATTTATTAAATTTTTTACTTCCAGGCTGACTCTGATGTTGTAGTTCTCATAACTGGTGTGCTGGTATTGATCGCTCTACTACCCATGATTCCTCAAACCAATAAGCAGCTTCTGTGCGAGTACTTTGACATCTTTGGAAGGCTCGCTGCCTGGAACCAACGTCACCGAGGTACTCGGGCTGAAACACTTCAAAAACACTTGTCCTTTGCAAGCTAAATTGTGTTTATTAAAGGCAGAGTCAACGATTTCTGGTAGTCAATGTTGACATTCAAACTCACCAAGACAAACATGCCCCTTTTTGATAGCTCCGCCCCTCAAATACGTCCGTGGCTGTGCCAACCGGCCGAGGGTATGATTTCATCAATAAGTGAAAGCAACTTGTGTTAGTATGGTAATACAGGTCAAATGTGTTTTGGTAGTACTGTGTGTTGTACCGTGAATGGTTTAGCTCTGTTTCACCCGAATGATGACACCAGGCACAAGAGCCAGGGGCAGAGGTCGGAATTTAGCTGTGGATTTATGACTTTAGGCTTGGAGCGCATCCACAATCGCAATCGCAATCCTTCCCGCTCCTTTAGTTCTCTCTAGTGCTTGAAAGCTGCTCCAATATTTACTCGCGTTCAACTTTCCGTAACGGAAGTTTTTTTTGTTCCGCAGACAGGTTTTCTCTTAGATTTTTTTATCTGCCATTTTCAGCTTTCTGTCACTCTTGGCTAATTTCCATCTCAAGAGTAGACACGCCCCTTACTACTGATTGGGTACACGTTTGCTTTTGGATTCGGCCCCGACTAAGCATTTTTGAAAAATCATAGACCCTGCCTTTAAGGTTCATCGCTCAGATTATTATTTTTTTGGATAGTTCAAACAACTTGGTCTAAAATGACTACTTCTGTGAATGTGTTCTGTAGGTCATGCTCACGGAGTGTTTGCAGTCCATCTACATGCCAGCGTATACTCTCTTTTTCATCGTTTATATGGCATGTATCCTTGTAATTTCATTTCTTACTTGCGTGCCCACTACAGTATGAAAGAAAATGTTGACACATTTGAGGAAGTGGTGAAGGTGAGGTTTTATCTTTTGTCACACCATTTTAAAAGTGGCAAAACTATTCCAACACCCGAGCTAAAATTTCCTCCTCCTTGTATAACAGCCTATGTTAGAGTATGTACGGATACATCCTGAGCTCATCACAGGAACCAAAGACTATGAGGTTGATCCAATTAGGTACGTGAAATGAAAAATTATGTTTTCTGTTATATCATGAGATGATCCAGGGAACATGATTTTTCATGCTTTACTGTTTTACTGTGTCTAGATGGAAGAGGTTTGAGCCTCATGATATTGTGATTGAGTGTGCCAAAATTTCGCTGGATTCTAAGGAGGCATCATCTGAAGAAGGATACTCCACTCTGTCAGATCACATACCACAGCGCCCTGTAGACCATAGCCGATCATGCTCAGAGCTCAGCATCCATGGTAAATTGATCTATACAATGTATAATTACTAATATTGTCTGTAAATCATTCCAATGCAAAAAGTGAAATCCAGCCTCAAGATTTTTATTTTGAAAATTAAAACCAAGGCATTTACATACACAGGACTTCATAACTAATTCTTATTATCATACGTTGTATGTTCCCCATAAAACAAACAGGATAATTTCATATACTAATTAAGGAGCAACTTTCGTACATATATAAAACAAATAAATATGTATAAAACCATTATAGCAGAAAAATGACAATTTATCATTCATGTCTAAAGTAGACCAACTTCAAGTCTACATACATATAAAAAATGTCAAAGCCTTTTTAGTATATTAAGACATTTTTATTTATATTTTCCAGTGAGATTACTGATTGTGAATCTTAAATGCTTTTTCTGCTAACAGAAATTACATCCGTCACACCAATGGCTGCTGTTCGTCAGTCTCTTTCTCTGTCTCTTCCTTATCTCACTGTAACCCAAGACTCAGGTTCCAGCGCACAGACCCCCAACTATCAGGTAAGAATCTTCACAAAGACATAGGTGAAAGGACCAACATTTTTTATTAGTAATTTCATTTCCCAATAACAGTAACAAATTAAGTTGTTGAACCCAACGAAGAAAAGTAAACCATCAGTAATTAAATGAGCAAAGATTGTAAATAAAAGCAATATGACAGTTAGCCAAAATAGCTCACCAAATAGAGTTCACCCAAAAAAAAAAGTTGTAATTATCCATTTCGTTCCGAAAGTCAGAACAAGCCTCTAAATGTAGATTAGCATGCATGTGACCACCACCTGAATTAATTTATGATTGGTCCATCAATAGAGTGATAGGATGAACTCCTCAGGGATGAAGGGGGAGATGTGGAGCCCTTCCTCAGCGTGTGGGATGACCACCCCTCCCAACTCTAGAGGAATGTCCCCCACCACAGTTTCTGACGTTTCACACAGTGCCTCCCACCTCTCAGGACGGATCCACAGCACTTCAGGTCAGCCAAATGCATTCTAGTCTAAAAAGCAAAAAGGTTCTGCTTGTTTGTTTGGTCTCTAGCATGATGACTTCAGGGGTTATTTTTGTTACAGGGGATGGAAAATGGACCCTATCTCCCTCCACGCCCTCAGGGTCATCTCCTCTCCCATCACTCCCAGAAGAAATAGGGCAGCCTGCCCAAAACACCAGCAGTACTCAGGCTAAGGTACAGTCTATATATAAAGCATTTGCTTCATTACTTATTAAACACATTCAAAGAAATATTCTGTGAGCGTGTTTTCATTAAAATGCTTTTCTGTCTAAAACTATTCAGGTTGTTCAGACAGGCAAAGAGCTTAAGAAAGTCACACCTAGGAGTATTAATAACAATGGTGAGAATATCTGCTGAGAGAATGTCATTTCATTTAGTAACTGACACGCACAAGTTAATATGCTTTACCTTTGCTACTTTTAGGAAGTGCAAGTGATGCCAAGATTCCGGTGTCATTGGCACAGCTCTCTGACATAGTCAAAAGGACAGACGGGGAAAGAGAAGATGGTGAGAGCATTGACATCATGCAAACCAATGAAAGTCTTTAATCAAACCGTTATTTTCAAAGAGCTTTACTAATGTTTTCTTTCAAGATACCATCAACGAGGAGATTTTGAGTCTGACTCTCGGGAGATTGGACTTTGGGGTGAGACCCGGCCTGGATTCCTCATTTTCAGGCTCCTTGGACACCCTTCTCTCATCTCACCCCAACCATGAGCAGAATTTAGCATCTACACCCAACAGGGTTGAATTTTCTGCCAAAGGAGGAGAGGAGCAACCCTGGCCCTTATGGCCCACTTTCACCCCCATCGAAAATGGAAAGAGCAGTATCTGTTCTCTGTCTGATCTGACAAAGGGGTCCATGCCTTATGAGCCACTGTTTGACCTTGCCCTGCCTAAAGTGGCATCTCTGTTTTTGGAAAGGAAGACCACAGAGGCCCTCCAAAGGGCTGAAGAAGAAAGTGAGCACAGAGAAGAGCTAGAAGGGGAGGATCTCTCTGCCACATCCCCTCTGGAGGTGTTAGACCGTGTAATTCAGCAGGGTCATGACACCCATGAGAAAGTGCTGAAGAGGTATGCTTCTGTACTTCTTACTAATACGACTACTGAAAGTTTTTTTTTTTTTTTTTTTTAAAGGGAAATGTAGCATCTGTTTGATTTTCTTGCAGAACTCTGTCCTCTCAAAGCCAGTCAGCAGACCCACTCTCTGGAGGTAAACAGCATAGCAATAAAGGAAAAGGTATTTAGTAATTTGACTAATTTGTTGGCTCTCCGTGCTCAAGACTCTTGTGTCCTCCCGCTATTATCCTCCGGCTTTCCTGTGTTTGTTTCCATTTCCCTGTTACTTTCCTCTAAATACGTTTTCAGATTCTTTTACCGTTTTGTGTCATTCTTCATAAAATCCTCAGATAGCATTGTGTTGGTCAATTCCTGTAGCTTAGTATAATGGTAAAAAGCAATATTGTGATATGACTGACTTTTATTTATGTTATTTTATTGTATTTTCCATCTATCATTTTGGTTTTTCCTATATCTTGCAGCCTTTTTTCTTGTCAGTGGTGGTGTTTTTTTCCCTTGTGTATCTGTATTGACAGCCAGGTATTCTCCAGGTCCTGTGTCGGCAGCATCAGATGAGTTGGGGATGTTGCGCAGTCAGCTGCTGTTGCTGCATAACCAGCTGCTTTATGAGAGACACAAGAGAGAGCAGCATGCCCTTCGTAACCGCCGTCTGTTTGGACGTATAGTCAATGCTACTGCACTGGAAGAGCAAAACAACTCCATGGTAATCAACCAAACTAGAAGAATAACCCTGTGCAAAATTCTACATATAGTTAAAAGGCTGTAAGTCATTAAGATCTACACATGCTCCGTTCTTTGCATACTCATTAAATATTTTAGTTTGATTTAGTTGACTTTTACTTTACCAGCCAACAAGCAATAGTACTTTCAGCTCCATTTATCAAATTTTTAAAAATCCATTCTTAAGAATTTTGTAAATGTTCCTCTATAATGAGTGCAGAATATGGGGAAGTGTTGAGTGGTGACATTACCCACTAGAAACCTGCTTTTTAAGTTGCTGTTTCTTGTGATGTGATTTTTCTAATTTTGTGTGTGTTGCAGAAAACCCAACTCAAGCTTCAGGACATTGAGAGCAAGGCTGTGCAGGTAAGCCTGAAAGAGGAACAGAGGCGCTCCAGGCTTATACAGGAAGACAGCGATGCTGTTGTGAACCAACTGCAGACTCAAGTCCAGCAGTTACTGAAAGAACGGAATGACTACTACTCAAAGATGCAGGAGTTAAAGGTGATTATAGGACTGTAGGGCAGGAAAAATTACATAGTCAATCTTGCTTACAATACAGCACACAAAAATGGTCCCCATTTGTCATTTCCATTGCTGGAATATAGAAAAGCATGTGTGCTATGTTAAACACTAATGTTTTATGTGGCATCATTACTAGACTGATTTGCAAGAGAATCAGAAGAAGGTCGGAGAAATGGAGGCAGCGCTCCAGAAAGCCAATAACAAAGTGTGTAATATGGGACACATGCTCAGCCAACTGTCCATCAAGGTAAGACTTGTTTATGACCAAGACTACATTAAACATTGACAAAAAAAATTGGTTTATTTAATTGCTTAATTTTGATTTGTGTTCCTGATTTATCCAACCACAGCTGAACAATAGTGAAAACATGGAACAGCAGATGGCTTTCCTGAACAAGCAGCTGCTGCTCTTGGGTGAAGCCAACAAGTTATGTGTGGAGGAAATCGACCGTTTGGGGCCTGAGGTTAGCAAGGTAGGCAATGATTATTAAGTACTGACTTACTAGGACATAGTGGATCTCTAGTTTACGACCGTTTTATTTTTTTAACAGCATTCTATAAAATAGTGGCCAATGCAATTCATTCTTATACCTAAAAAAAAAAAAAAAAACATATGCTGACTGTTGACTTGATCTGCTGTGACTGTTAGGAGCTGAATATGCTGCAGGCGTCTTCACTGCGTGAGGTTGAGCGTTTGAGGCAGAACTCTCTGCAGCAGAGTCAGAGACTTGAAGCAGCCCAACAGCGCATCACAGACCTGGAGAACCAACTCACCAAGAAAGAGCAAGTCATCCGAGAGCAAAAGAAGCTGCTGGAAAATGTCAAAAGCCAGGCCATGTATGAGCTAACCTCCACCTTCATCAACCTGTTATAAGCTGGAAATCATTTTATGATATTAGTTTGATTCTAAGCTTTAATTCTTATTACACAGGGGTTATATTACATCACATTATATCATATTGTACTATATATTATATTACAGGGTTTTTAGAACTAATTTGCCAGTTGAACACTTTAGACTTAAAATATTTACTTGACTACTTCTTGATATTTTATGTTAATATTTCAATTTAACACATTTGTATCTTCATGGTTTTCTGATGATTATCAAATTATCAAATGCAGGCAAACAAATAAAAATATTTTATTATAATGGGTAAATATTCATTTTAACTTTACATATTTTTAATGATTTGTTATATTTAACAACTACTGAACCTCCCGTGTTTTCCGTATGACCCCTGTTTTTTTATGTATTAGGTATGATATCTTTGCTACCAATGCAAATTATAGATCTAATGAAGTGTTGATCTGTCGATCATCAGGTTCTGTTCATCTCGAAGATTTGCTAATTTAATCTTTGTCTGCACTGTTTTTTTTGTTTCCTTTAGGGAGCAGCTGCAGGCTTCAGAAAACAGGTATCTGGCCCAGAAGCACATCACTCAGGCATTACAATCTGAGCTACTTGAGCTCTATAGCCAGATAGAGCTCAAAAACCTGAACACTAAATCACCAGCAGAGCCCGCTTCTGAGCCCAGTAGTCCTCCCAACCAGAGGTATGTTCCGTATTATTGCCGTGCGCGTATGTTTCTCCTCCACAGACTGATTTACAAATACAAATAGTGTTCTGCAATGCATTCTAGACTTTACAGGGCAAAATATAAGATGGAATTCTGCTACACTTTCAACAACCCATCATCCTTCTATTTCCATTTGTGTTTCAGGCCAAATGGCAACAGTACAGGCCCATCTGCTCCATCTCGATCAGCCGACCCCGTGAAAATAGAGGAAGTCATGCACGTGTGTGTCAATGGTGAAGTATCTGCCGGGTCTCCTCAGACACCCACTGCACTCATTAATGGCAGTCAGGAAGAAGATCTTTCCGCCCTTACCCGTTCATTTCCCGCCCTCCCCTGTGACTCCCCGCTGGCAGTTGGCTCTTACCCCAGTACAAGAAGCTTTTTGGGTAAGAGGGCCAGAGAAATGTTTCGAAATAAGAGCGAGAGCCACTACGAGGGTGAGTCGACTGCAGTCACCTGCCTCTCTAAGGATCTTACGGTCGAGGCGATCACAGACCCCACAGAATGCGTGGAGCACGAAGAAGCTACTGAGCAGGCTGACCTGCAGCCCATGGACAGACCCCGGGCATATAATATTCAGCGGAGGAGGCAGCAGGATCTGAGAATCATGGACTACAACGAGACCCACCATGAGCATTGATTGTACACTGCTGACACGATTACCCGCAGTTAAGAGGATCATTTTGGACCCAGTATTAGGATGCACTGCTCTTTTTGTTTGAGTGGTTTGCAAAGTTTTAGTTAATTTTAAAAGCTCTTGTACTACAAAACGCCAAAAAAAGAAAAAGGTTGTGACTTGGCATTTGCCGTGTAGTCATCACAGTGGCAAGAGAATATCTTGTCCTCAAAAAAGCTTCACTTATCTTCTGTCTAATATGAATTCATTGTAATTATAGTATATGTTTTTTTTTAATAATCGGCATTTAGTGAGCAACCATGGTGATTATGTTGCGTGGTGGTTGGATGTAATTCGGGCCTCAATGTACTTTTCAGCAAATGTATTGACTTAATCACTGTATTTGCTCTTGTAATAGTACTGTTCGCTTTCCAATCCTCCTTAATTTGTCCATGCAGAATGCCCCCCTCGAGTCGCTGCGAAATGAGCATTGTTAATTTCCGCTGATATGACTCAGAAATTGCACATTGCAGAGTGTGATCATTGCAAATGCAGCACTGTAAATAGATCATGTCAACAACCAACCAATCAGTTCGATTTAAAAATGTGAAAAGCAAAAAAAAGAAGCTATGTGAAATAGGTGAAGTTGAATAAGAAATCCCATTTCGATGCTGAGGCCAGCCGTTTGTATATGCCGTAGCATCGAGAATAAGCAAGTCTTGTGTTGTGTTTCTAGTAATAGATTTTATTTTTATGCATTAAGTTCTCCGCTGGGATTGTAGCGCCCAGTCACCAGTGCAATACTTAGTTAACACTTCATGCCAGCTTAAAGGTATGAGTGGTGATGGGAAAAACAAACCGATTTAGATTGCTGCTTTGCAGGACTGTCAGAGCCTTATAGAACACAGGCCAGGCTGCTTTAGGTGCATTTGTCCCGTTGAGACCTGTTGTGAAAGGAGAATATCTTTTTGGTCTAAGATGTGTCTGACGGGTGAATGCTCTTGTGTCAATAGCGTACAAAATACGGCCACTGCAATACTTTGACACACTAAACTCTGAAAGGAAGCTGCTCGCTATAAGCCAGAAGGCTTTTGTCCCTCTATTATATATTTTTTTTTCATTTCTGTCTTAACACAGGTCATAACCCATCAGCAAAGAAAAGGCTTCATATAATGGGCTGCAGCTGGCTGAAGTAAAAGCACTTCTTTTTTTAATTCAGGCCTCCTTAGGATTGCTGAACCTCAGGAGAGCAATATACTTATCTCTTTCTAAAAAAACTTACCCCAAGGGTTTGTTTTCCGAGCAGGATACAATTGGAATATATGAAGTGCAAATAAAATAATATGCTGGCTTCGGCCTGCCATCTGGGGAAATGGCTCGGAGAGTTTACAATGAGAATTGAAATCTATGGAAATCACTGCTGTTTTTCGTTCTGTTTAGACTCTTCTTATCACAGTTCACTACGAGTGTGGTCTTACAGCTTGTGCTTTGTTTCCTTTCTGTTTTTATACCAAAATCCCTCTCAAACATTTTGTTGTTTCACGAAATGCCTTACTGAAAAAAGTAGGAGGTCTGTCCGTCACCTTAAGTGGTTTGTTGAAAGTTATCTGAACTATGGTACAACCAGACGGTGACGGGTGTAACAGGTAACCAGAGACTCTATTTTGAATTTGAGAAAACAGATTTGTGTTGTCCTACTTGCTATGATCAACAAAAAAAATAAAATATATGTTTTGCATATTTTTGTCATGGTCATGGATATAATAATACCTTGTATGGCAGCTCACTGCAATATATGCGTAAATGCTGAAGACGTTTTTTTTGTTTTTTGTTTTTTTTATCTCCTTGTATTTCCTGGCGGCTTCCAGGCTGGTTTTCCAGCATGCCAGCCACCTGTACCTTTTCCATATCTACTCGGGTTGTTTCTGGTGTCTTTATCAAGGTTTTCAACCATCTCTGCATATTTTGCTACTGTTTGTTGAGATGTTTCTGTAGCTGTTGGAGTGACACGTTGAGCGGCGCCTCTGCTGTAAGCGTTGAGGAGGTCCAGAGCCAGTGGAATCACACTCACAATCCCACCATAGAAATTTCTTGCTTCATCACAGCTTAGCCGGTTGATCTCATTATGTGGGTACCTGTGAAGTAGAGGGGGAAAACCCTTGAGGTTCATTACCATGCAATTTCAATCAACAACAAAAATAGACTAAAGCATCATTATGCTGGAAGATCAAAACATACATTTTAAATAACTAGTGTGATTTATTAAAGGTTTTTTTTCCCTCCTCCTGTCACTTAACTGTGCTCTTAGGTGACTGATGTTCCGGTTGGGACTCAGGATCTCCTTGCAAGTGCTCAGGCCCTCACTAGGGATGTTTCTACTTGACAGTGAGGACTCCAGATGTTTTAAAACACCTCCAAGATCAGAAATAATTTCCAAAAAGAGCAAGAAGATGCGTCTGTCTGTGGAATTGCTGCAGTGGTGATTCATGTACTTTTGGACCTACAGAGGAAGTGTAATTGTGTAATTACCTTAACAACTAATAAGCAACAATCTTACGTGAAACTTATACTTACACATACACAAACAGTTCGAAAGTTCTTTATTGTTCTGTTTTTAATTTTGTATTCACATTATTTATTGTAGTTACATTTTATAGCTGCTTTTAACATTATTAATAATAGAAAATGTTTTTGAGCACCAATTTATGTTAAAGGTTTCTGAGGCAACCCGTCATCAAAGGGGAAAAAAAAATTTTTTATAATGTCCCAAAATTGTAATAATATTCCGTGGCTGTTTTAGTTCTTGTTGTTTTTTAATTATGCAGCCTTGTTGCGCATAAAACGTATTACCGTCCCGAATCCAGAACCATAGGGCAGTTATTACGTACTTTTCATAAATTATAAGGATTTTTGACCATAACACCGTAAAGTGTGATTACTTTGAAACTAAAACTGAATAAAGTGTTACCTGTGGCACGGTAGAAACTGGCTCAGTTTTGTCCCTGGCGTGCTCCCTCGAGCGCTCGAGAGCCGTTATAAATATAAACTGCTGCTGTTTGAATAGTTTATACTTCTGCTCAATGGAAAGTAGCTGCTCTCTGACGTCTGCCATCTCCATTTTTGTAGTTAACCTGTTCAAAAATGAATACAGCAGTGTTTATGTGCAGAATAATAACTTGTGCTGTGCAGAATATTATTAGAAATAAGAGCGATTTTAACATAATGTAAAGAGAAACAACTTAGTATTCACCATGACATGTATTAGAACTTACCTGTATTAATAGGTATTATAACGGCGTATCAAATGTCCGCACAGTCGCTACTGTTTTTGTGTAAATTCGAGTTGCTCAGTAACAGGAATATGATACTTGTGCTCCCTCTGGTGATGGTGAAGATTGGTTGACACACCAGTTGCCAATGGCAACAAACAATAACAAACGCATGCGCACAGTAACTAGCAACAAATACGGTCCAAGCCAAGGTAACTTTAAATACATTTAATTTTATTTCTCCTCTTGAATTAAGTAGCTAAGCGGTTGCTGTTACATTCATTGAATGATGTTACATTCATTAAATGTCACTTATTTACCGTATTTTCAGTCATTTGTTCTGTTTGAGAGGTAACGTTACATCAGAAAATGTCGTTTGTTTACTGGTGTTTTGTAGCGTTACTGACTAAAACACGTCTTATCCTTGCCTCAAAAAAACTCCTCCTTCAGTTTACACAAGTCTTCTCCCGCTTTATACACGATTAGTCTAATAAAATACTATTTTATGTGTTTTATTATTCTCTCGTTGTGAAATAATTCGCATGTTTACAGTTATTTACAGGTTTTCCGGTCTTTGGTGAGCTCTGTTTCATCTCTGGTGTTCTTCAGTGATGGATGCGACTGCACGGCCCCTCAGAATCCCACCTGAAATGGCCATTTATGCAGAGAAACATGACATATTTCACCTGGTTCAGGTATAGACATTTAACTAGACTGTGTTTATGAAGTTTATGAAGGCAGTTCTAATCAAATAAATGATACATGTGCAGACACTAATAAGAAATTTGATGGTGGACAAACCAGAGGACCCCATCCAACACCTGATTAACTTCTTGAAAAGGGACAGTGTTGGTAAGTTTTTTTTTTCTGCATTTGCACTATTGAAAATAAATAAATCCTTACTATTTATTTTATTTTATTTTATTATTATTTAAAGTAGGTAATATTAAGGCAATATATTGATAGTAAAGGTTTTTACCACAAGATGGCGCAGTCGTACATAATATAAAATAAAAAGCGATAAAGGAGCTGTACGTTTTAACTCGTTTAACACTGCTCAGATAAAAAAAGCCAGCTTTTCAACTAGAAAAACATTCCTAGTTTAAATGATCTATTATTTGGTCCTGTATCAGTCATGTATTTGGGACAGTTAATTTTTTTCAACAAATATATTTGTTTCAGTGCCAAGAATCATATTATTAGGTCCTCCGGCATCTGGCAAAAGAACTATAGTAAGTGCATCATTTCATTTCTGCAATTTAAATGTTGTTACAATTGAACTGTTCTAGGGTATATTTCACTCATGTATGTCTTTTAAAGTGTCGTCCAGCATTGCTAGTGCTCACTATGAATAACTCTGCAAACATTATATTTGTTTCTTTTGTGAAAACTTTATTCCGTTTTGAAATGTAATAATAAATACACCTGTCATGACAGTCAGACTTGCCTTTCAGTCTGATATTCACCACAAAAACAGTGTCAGGCCTTATAGAGATCCCAATACTGCTTCTGACATCTGTAAAGTTTTATTGGTTCAAAGTATTTTCATTTCAGTTATTTTATACAGTGTTGCAGATTGTCCTCTTTTGTCTTGTCTCAGGCTAAAAAGTTGTGTGAGCACACACAGGCTGTTCACATAACTTTTAGTGATATTCTAAAGGATGACAGTGACTTAAGCAGAGCTGCACAGCAGTACCAAGACAAAAAACAGGTGGGTTCTTTCTTTCTCAGTCTTATATAGTTCTATAAGGTTTACCATAGATTGTTATAACTAAATTTGCTTTTTTAGGAGGCCTAGAAGAGGGGATCTGTTTGTAAGATTGTGTATACTACATGCTACTGCCTAATGGCAAAGTATTTTAAGGAAATGTAGTCTGGAATGCCTTGATCATGATATTTGTTTTAGATATATAAGTAGGAAAGGTAAGGTTGTCAGCATTTGCTACACTCTCTGGATGCCACTAATTGCTGTCTCTGTGGTATTGTAAAGACATAGAACTGATCTTGTCTGAAGTCTGATCATGCAAATGCTATGCAGGCTAGTTAGTCGATAAATCAGCAGAGTTGAATAGAATTAGAAGAAAAGAGAGAGATGTGCTTAGGAAAAGTGCCTCCCAATGGTTTAATTATTCTAATTATCCTCTCACTTAAACTCGCTGTGGCCTTGAGTTTAAAATAGAACGATCCAAAAGATTCCAATTATTATCATTTTCACAAAATTCACAAAGGAGAGTGAGATGAAAGCAGCAGAGGATGTCATAAATAATTAGAGATTCAACAGCATATTTGAATGTATTTGTTTAATAATCATTGTATTGTTTTGTTGGACACTGATGTCATTTACTATAGAACATATATATCTTAGGCAGGGCTAGAGGTTAGAAGCACACTACTGACAGGGGTCAGGTTTTTTTATTGTTGGTCTAACATGTTAATATTATATTAATATAGAATGTGATTTAGAAAAAAAAAAATGTAATAATTGAAATTGAGTAAAATATTTACTCTCTTGGTCTGATAGAAGATCCCCAAAGACCACTGGATACAGTTGATTCAGCAACGCCTGTCAAAACCAGACTGTGTTCGAGGGGTAAGGACATTCGTTTTTTTTTATGTATTTACTCTTATCTCTTTTTAGAAAAATTTATACTTGGGCGTTTGACTCAAATTGTCTAAAATGTGAAAAAAAAGAGAGCGAGAGAAACAAATTTTCATCGTGAACTTGCAGGTAACCTCCACGCTTTGAACTGCGTGTATTTTTACAAGCGTGATGCCCAAATAATTTGTTGTATTTTTTCTTTATTTACACTCAACCTTCTATGATAAATAATTAGACGTGTGTCTCTCCGCCTCCCTTGAGGACTGCTGGGATGGGTCTCGGGGAATGCAAGACTGCTGGTGAGAGTTCTCAGAGGAAACCTTTCATCAACAGCAGGCCCCTCACCGGCTGCCAGTTACATGTGATCTCAGTACTAATGCCACTTAAGAGCCTCACCGCTGAGGTGTCCGTTCACGTACACTCTCAGATCTCACACCCTTTTGATTCCTCCTTTCATCTCTCCATCAAATCACACAATCAATCACGGTCTCCCTGATCGTGCCTTTCTCTGAAGTGTCAGTTTCTTGTGTGCGGCCGCACGGAGGAATATGTAAATAGTCCGACTCCAAACAGCATCTCCTTTTATTCCTCACTAAACTCCGGAAATGGCTTTACTCAGCCAAGAATCCCATCGTGAAAGTTTTTTCGCTTGGCTTCCTTTAACTTTCACCTTTTAATCTCAGTAGTTTGTGATTAGCGACTGCTTTGAATCTAGTAATGGATGTTTATCCCTTCAGGCAAACTGTCTGATAGTATTTATCAGGTTATTTAATTATTTCTCTTCCCGACTGATCTGCATATGAGCAGAGGATTGAGGTAGAGTTTTTCTTCTGTAGATTTAGACACCTGACAAAGCATCTCTGGCTCACCATGAGGAGCCTTCATCTCATGATCTCTTGCTTCGCACACACTTAAATGGGCCAAAGATTGGAATGATTGACATGTCACATCACCACTGGAGCCTAGACAGCTAAGCTTAATTGCTCTGCCATGGATGCCTACGTGTGTGTGTGCTTGTCTACCTGTTTTTCCAAATTAAGCAACAATGAATGTTAATCATGCCTAATCTAGGTCATCTAGTTCATCTCTGCCTGTCACTGCTTCTCAAGCTGTCTTAATTCTTTCTCCCTCACTCTCTCGTTCTCTCATGAGGCTGCTGTTTGTAAAACTTTAGACTTGTGGAAAATGAAGAGAGGGAGCATAGGTAATGAATAGTAATTTAAAGTAAAATGTCAATTTAATGAGTGCCTTTCAGTCCTCGAGAAAAAAAGATGGACCCTAAAGTAAATTATAAAAAAAAAGAAGGAAGGAAGGAAAGAAAGAAAGATCATGGGGCGCATGTCACAGTCATCTGGATCCCTAATGAGGCCTCCAAATAAAGTTATGCTGTTTGAATTTGCATAGCGTCTGTAATTCTATTTTGAGGGAGAAAGGAGGAATCTAAAGGAAAGTTTGCGAATGAAATGATATTGAAACTTTTTGAGAACACACAATGCAGATAATGCTTTACAGACATGTTTTAACTGACATTTTTTAAAACAATAATCTGATTTAGTTAAACGGCAGCAATAAAAGAATTCAGACGGTTTCCAAAGTTTGGGGTCGGTACGATTTGAAAATATATGTAAAAAAAGTCTTATGCTCACAACGGCTGCAATTGTGTGATAAAAACAATAAAACTGTTTTTAAATATTATTACAATTTTAAATGACTGTTTTCCATTTCAATATATTTTAACATGCAATTTATTTCTGTTATGGCATAGCTGAATCTTCTGAAGCCATATTGCGTTAGTATTTTCAATTGAGCACTGCATTTAAGATGCCATATCAAATGCTGATTTTTAAACTATTTTTTAAAAATCATGAGACCTAGGTTCTGTTGCATTCCTTGGCATTTAATTTGATTAAATTTTTTATTTATTTAAAAAAACTAGCACAAAATATAATTTAACCACGTAATCAGTGGTTAACAGCTGGGTGAACAACTAATTAAGATCTAATTTTAAAAGTCAAGTGAAGTGTTTTGCAGCCACTCATGCTGCCATATTGTCGTTCTATTGTGTGGGGGAGCTGCGTGTCGGGGTCTGTGAGTGACATGTCGGAGCGCCGCTTCTGCTCCCCTGCCTTGCCTGCTGTTGGGCTGGCTGGTGACATCTGCTCCATGCATGTCCCTCCTGTGATAGCTGGCCTCACTGCAGATGTTCCAGTCCTGGGGTCTCTGTCTGAGCCCACTGCTACAGCACCACGGCCTCTTTTGATGTGGGGATGAAACGGAATGAAACAAGTCGCAGTGGGGCTCTGTGTTCGAATGTATGTGTGTGCGAGTGTTAATGTGTGCAGAGAGCGTGTATGTGTGTACAGAAGTTTTACTGAAGCAAGTTTGGACTCTACCTGTCGGTGTCCATGTCAAACCTCTGAATTGAATATTTGTATATAATCGAAAGAAATGCTGACCTTTCAGGTTCTTCATAGAAGATGCCAATAAAAAGAGCCTTTATTTTTTACTGACATTTGTAAATCAAGAGGCTGTGGTTTGCTCTACATCCACCCTGTATTTTTCCTGTATTCGTGGCAGTTAGACTGTAGGCTAGAGGCCTTTCAAGCAATCTGTGAGTCAGGCCCTGCTCATGGGTTTCCCAGCCACAGAGGCAATCAAATGCTTAATGGGAAAGTAAGTGGGAGGAAACTTGCGCACTGAGATCAGGTGAAGCAAAGGATAGGTTTGCCGTTAAAGATCAAAGCATGAAAAAACAAAGGCTGATATCAAACAGACACTCGAAACTCGGCAGCATAAACCCACAGCTCCTCTGATAATACTTAGATCTATAAATGTTTGTTGCATATATTTATTTATTTTAAGATTATTCGCTGCAGTAATAAGTTGGCCCCTAACAAGCACTTTTGGGAGATGGTTTTTTGACTGTTCTTTATTTTACCGCACCATTGCACAGCAAGCCTTGGGATTTAGGAGACTATTAGAGAGGAGGATTTTTTTATGGATTTGTAGCTAATGAATGATATGCATGCGGTTTCCTTTCTTCTTATGTTATTTTTATTGCTAAGTGAGAAGTGTGGAAAGGAGCTGGAGAATTAGGCACATTTTCAAGGTTTTTATGGATTTAACCCTCCATTTGCCTCCCTGCATGAGACCCCATATGGGCCAGTTTTACTCCTTATTCATACAACAATTTATACATTCATTATTTAGACTGGTACAGGGCAGCAATTTATATGAATTATTCATATAAAATTATTCATTCAAAGCCTGTTTTTTACTGTTTTTAAAAGTACTTTTCCAGGCAGGATATTGTCTTGCTTATATGAAAACAATTTTAAATAACAATTTAAGCACAGTAGCTGACCGTGGGGAAAAGCAAGTGCATTTATAGAAATGTAAACAGAAAAAATAGTGTTTGTGTGTGTGTTTAAGACAAAATGCAAGGTTTCAGCTGTGTTAATAGCAGAAGGCGTCAGCATTGTCTGTGTCACCAGCAGAGTTGGACTGTCACCAGAGATTTTGGGTTATTGTTTAAAACAGATTGTTTGTTCCTTCTCAAGAGAAGTATGTGCATAACATGCATTATATTTCCAGGGCTGGGTTTTGGAAGCCATTCCCAAGACGCAAGAAGAGGCACTATGTCTACAAGATGCAGGCATCACCCCAGATCATGTTGGTTAGTGGCATGTTGTCCAAACACTTTGTTGTTCCCAACTGAAAAACAATAGGTTTGAATCAGGACTCAATAATGAGGCAGGCCAAATATCCCTCTCGCACTCACTATCACTCCCCAGAGGATATGTCAAACTCTAGCGCTTTCTTTTAACTCTTTCCTCACAGTGATGCTGGAAGCTCCGGATGTCATCCTGATTGAGAGGAGTTCGGGCAAGAGGATAGACCCTGTCACAGGAGGTAATGTCTGTATGATCATTACACTTTTCTTAGTTCAGAGAGTGGGACTGCGAGACAGGCTGCCAACACGCACCCTTGTTAGAATGCATTTCATTATCTGTGGTCCTTGACAGCGCTCAACCTGTTTGCCGAATCCCAAACGGGCCCTGTGTGTCCTCAGGGTTTCAGAAAGCCCAGCTGTAATGAACAAAAGCCAGAGCTCCCTGCAGATTTGTGAATGGTGCAAATGCACCATTTCCACGTAATTGCTATTTTCCCTTTTGTTTGATTATGATCTCTGCTTATAAATAATTTTAGGATATTCACTGTCAAAAATAAATGCTATGACAAAGTTTTTTCTTTTTTCTTTTTTAACACACAATACTTCTACCTCAGCACATGTACCCTGGCGTATAAAATATGACCTTACCACATGTTTCTTTTCTCTATGTTGCAGATGTATATCACATCACCTTCATGTGGCCTGAAAGGGAAGAGGTGATACAGCGTTTAGAAACACCCAGTACACTGATGCCAGCTGATCTTCTAGCAAAAAAGCTGCAGAAGTACCACACAGAAGCTCATGCTCTGAAGCGCACATACCACAGCTGCCTGAAGATCATCAATGCTGACCAGCCCCATGTAGATGTCTTTTCACAGGGTAAACGTCACCAGACACATCCGGTCTGGTACCGGTGGCGTCCATCTGCAAAACTTCTCCCAAAAATGAAAAATCAATCATCATTTACTCACCCTCATGTTGCAAAACTGTGTGGCTTTCTTTCGCAAAACACAAAAGAAGATATTTATTACATAAACTATATTATATGGTCAAAAAGGGAAAAAAACACACACAGACTTTTCTCAAAATATCTTCTTTTATGTTTTAAGTAAGGTCATACGGGTTTGGAATGATATATAAAAATTTGGGGTCAGTAAGATATTTAAAGGTTTTTAAAGATATTTCTTCTGCTCATCAAGGCTGCATTTATTAGATTAAAAAAGTTCAGAAAAAAACTGTAATATTGTGAACTATTATTTCAATTTAAAATAACCGTTTTAAAATATATTTTAAAATGTAATTTATTCCTGTAGCACAACGCATCATTACCCCAGTCTTAAGTGTCACATGATCATTTCAGAAATCATTCTAATATGCTGATTTGTTACTAGAATTGTCAATGTTGGACACAGTTGTGCAGCCAAATATATTTTTTGGAACCTGTGTTTATTTTTTTTATTTTGTATTTTTTCCTCAGGATTCTTTGATGAATAACTAGTAAAAAACAACATAATTCTTTACCAAATATAAAACATTTCTAAAATGTAAATCTATGCTGTGACTTTTTTGTTCATTTAATAGATATTTGTTAATAAAAGTATTAATTTCTTTCAAAGAAGAAAGAATAAAAATGTACTGATCCCAAACTTTTGTACAGTAGTGTAACAGTAAACTACTGTAACAGTAGTTTTGAACATTTTTATCCATTTTTAAATAAATGCTTCTCTTTTTAATATTTTAATGATCAAAGAATCCTAAAAAAAAAACTATTAAGCAGCTCAACTGTTTCCAACACTGATAATAAAATATCAGCATATTAGAATGATTTGTGAAAGGTCTGAAAGTGACACTGAAGACTGGAGTAATTATGCTTTGTATCAGAGAAATAAATAAAATTTTTAAATATGTTCACACAGAAAACAGTAATTTTAAATTTAAATAATATTTCACAATATTACAGTTTTTTTTCTGGATTTTTAATCTACTGTAAATGCAGCCTTGATGAGCAGAAGAAACATCTTTAAAAACCATTAAATATATTTATGAACGGTAGTGTAGGTGATGAAATGGTGACCAGATTTAAATTTCTGGCAGCATTTTGGCTGTCAATTTAAATTCATGTTTACAGATATTGTCAAACTTTAAGGTAAGAGATTATTTTAAGGTGGAATTGGTTGCTAATTCAATCAAGTCATCTGAATTCAAAACATTCACTGTATCTATATAAATGACTACAGATTAGGCTTAGGTAAGTCACTGAGTTGTATTTAGAGCTTTTTAAACATTTCTACTAATATCACCTATTGTGATGAACCGAGATCTACCGCCCCTATTGGTCGGAGGTCAGTATCGCATCGGCTGCATTCAGAGGCAGTGATTGACCTGCTTGTCAGGCACTCTGCCAGTCGAGGAGGTTGCCTCAGGCAGCTCTGCAGGCACAGACTATCCCATGAGAACCTGGGCAGGGATGAGCGGTCCACGCCAATTACATTAAAACCATCTGAATACAACCTGTCTAAATATTATATCGCTCAACTTGACAAAATAATATTGTCACTTCCCTTCCTTTAGTTGTGAGGTAGAGCTAGGCGGTGAATATTTAAACCATTCTTTGCATACATCACTTTGACTGTAGCATTAGGCAGGTTAGCAGCATTTTGTGAAATTCAGACCAAAGTTTTTTAATAATAAAGATGCATACTTATTATATGAATGAGTATGCGAGGAATTGATAGCCAGTCATTCTATATTAAGGGCTGCACTTTTAGAGAGATATGTTATAAATCAACGTCCGTCTATCACTTTCACAATATTTTGCCAGCTCAAACTACATAAACATGAGCTAGGAGAGATTCAAGTCCAGTTGTGGGCTGTTTCTCTCTTTCTCATAGAAGTTAGGCTTATCTGGGGGGGAAATTAAGGCTCATTTAGTCTCATGGCACATTAGTATTAAATCCAAAATGCTCCATTGAGTACCTATCAAGGAAGCAGCCCTCCAGCCTAATGGTTTTGCGCTGTGGGCTTGATTTGTAAATTGTAGATTTAAGACAGTGTGCCATTATGCCTTAATCTTGACTTAACTGCACCTGATTTTCTTGATAGGTCTAAATGGAGGGCATTAAATAAATATTTGAGATAAACTCTGCCATAAAACATTCATAAACCCATACTGAGGAGCAAACAGCAATAAGGCTGTCATCTTAAATCTTGACTAGGGCTAATTCAGCATGCAGTTTGATTGTAACGTCGCTAGTTTCCCCCTGACTTGGCCTTTTAGCACATTAACATGTTTTGCATATTAAGCATTTATCATGTTGTTGTATAACAATTAGCGGCGTAAAGTGCTGGAGGAGAGAGACTCATTAGTAATGATTAGGCTGTTGTTAATCATCGCATATTAGAATGGCGGCTCAGTGCAGGTTCCAGACAAACAGCATTGTTGTGAGTGAAACCCAACTGCAAACAGATGGTTTCGACGTGGATGTCACACTACAAGCAAATGCCCCCGTGGACATGAAAGGAAGACTCTAATGATTAATTTATCAAGTGGCTTTATATTCAGTTTAGTGGCAATCTCTGTTTATGATCTGAGCGATTGGGCTGTCACCAGCCTCACAAATGTGCTCTATTATCTTACTCCATTAAACATTCAATAGAATCTATCTGTGCCTGCTTTGTGTTGTTTGGTATTATAGTATGATACGCTACTAAACAATCACCACAGGGTTAGAGAAAATTGTATTTAATCTGTGTTTGGTTGAACAAACATGTTTTGTGTTGCGTACGGTTCAATTGTTTGGGGTCATTTCAAGTAAATGCGGCTATTTTGAACTTTGTATTCATTAAAGAATCTTTAAAAAAAATATTAAGCAGCACAACTGTGTTCAACATTTAAAATAACAAGAAAGTTTCCTAAACACAAAAGCAGCATTCTAAATAATTACGGAAGACTGCATATGGATGCCATCAATGGAATAAATTACATCTTAAAATATATAAAAGTGAAATAAATTACAGTTTGGTTACATTTGAATATTTTATAGTAGTACAGCTATTAGTAACTATAATAATTAATAGAGCTGATTGCAAATATAGAGCAGTGATTAACGTTAGTGTATCTTTAATGCATTTGTAGCAGCAGAGTTATCTTTTATTTACTGAAAGTGAATTAATCTAACATTTTGGTCACCCATTTATTTTGTGCTGTTACATATCATGTCACATTCATTTGGTTGTTTTGTATTTATATTGCAGTGCTAAACTATGTCTGTACTCCATGTCATTCTGCCTCACCCTACACTCCCAGAATCCTACTGTTTGGACCTCCGGGTTCAGGAAAGAGTGTTCAGGCAAAGCTGATTGCTCAGAAATATGGCATTGTCAACAGTAAGCTCCTCTTCAACTTCACTTTTTCATCTGCACTCTTTCCTATCTGCAAGGTTCAACATTGTTAAAAGAGTAGTTTAGCTATAATATAAAACTCTGTTATTACTTCCTCACCCTCATGTAGTTTCCAACAACCATTCTGCCAATTTTTTCTATGGAATGAGAAAGAAGACATTTTTAAAGGAGTCATCATATGTTCCAAATTTACTTTTACATGTTGTTAGAACTGAAATGTTTCTTGACAGTGTTTGTACATGTTCACCTTATAATTATAAAAGTCCACCCAGTGCTTTTTTTAAATCTCCATAAATCCATACCCCTTTCTCATATCAAGCCGTGAGAAACATAGAAAAAGAGTAAATAATGACCAATGAGTAAAGCGTTGTACAGCATCTATAGTTTTATATTTATATTTCAAACATTCTTTTGTTCTTTCTTTGTTTATCTCTGTCGCTGTAGTTTGTTGTGGTGAGCTTCTGAAGGCTGTGTCAGCTGATGAGAGCCATATGGGGGAGCTCATTAAACCCTACCTGGAGTCAGAACAGCAAGGTATGCATCCTCACCTCCACTATACCTACTGCCAAATGGGTCAATCATACAGAACAAGTGAAACCCCAGTCTGTAAGCTGCAGAGTTCTGTTTCCTGCTTTTGACCAGATAATTGGACCCCTTTACAGTCAGAACACTGGTCGGTGAACATGTTGTGCTATATTCATATATATATAACATCATTTTATGGTAACTGCATTCTAAATGATTATCATGTAATTTGCATTATGTAATTCTGCCGATCGTTTTGTTACTTTTCATCAAAATCACAGTACTTGCTGTAGACAGCCAGTACCTTTTATATTTTGAACACACTGTAATGGTATAGATGTCTTGAATATCCATGACCTTTCATTCATCCTCATCATTGTTATTCCCTTTCCATCTCACACCCTCTGTGTCTGCCCCACACCTTTCTGTTCCAAATCCCTAAGAGACCATAAGTAAATATATATCTATAGCCCCGCCCCTCAGAGAATGCATTCAGCCGTTGGGACTGCCAATCACTGCTTTATGACAGCTCTGGCCTGAGCCACTCGCCTTGAGCAAGTTTTCATTAATTTAATAAAGATTCTCATGGGATGCAAAACACTGAATATAAGCATGTATGGTTACTCTTCACCCTTTTGATGCTGTCATTATAAAGATATTAAAAGGAAGACAAAAAAAATGGGGAGAAGAGGATGAACAGAACTGGGAATGATGCAAGCCAGATTCAAACTTGCGTCACTTAAAAGTGCTACATGTCATGTCATTGTTTTACAATTTACACGCTGTAAATCGGTAGTTCAACCAAAAATGTATATTCTGTCATTCACTCATATTCATTTGCATTGTGCATTATAATGCAGATTTTTTCAAAACAAATTTATACAGGTATTTTTTACTGTGTATCTATAAACAGATGTGCAATTAATACAGTGGGTACGGAAAGTATTCAGACCCCCTTACATTTTTCACTCTGTATTGCAGCCATTTGCTTAAATCGTTTAAGTTATTTTTTTTTTCCTCATCAATGTTCACACAGCATCCAATATTGACAGAAAAACACAGAATCATTGAAATTTTTGCAGATTTATTAAAAAAGAACATGGTCCTACGTATTCAGACCCTTTGCTGTGACACTCATTTATCTAACTCAGGTGCTGTCCATTTCTTCTGATCATCCTTGAGATGGTTCCACACCTTCATTTGAGTCCAGCTGTGTTTAATTATACTGATTGGACTCGATTAGGAAAGCCACACACCTTTTTATATAAGACCTTACAGCTCACAATGCATGTCAGAGCAAATGAGAATTATGAGGTCAAAGGAACTGCCTGAAGAGCTCAGAGACAGAATTGTGGCAAGGCACAGATCTGGCCAAGGTTACAAAAACATTTCTGCTGCATTTAAGGTTCCTAAGAGCACAGTGGCCTCCATAATCCTTAAATGGAAGATGTTTGGGATGACCAGAACAATTCCTAGAGCTGGCCGTCCATCCATACTGAGCTACAGGGGGAGAAGAGCCTTGGTGAGAGAGGTAAAGAAGAACCCGATGATCACTGTGGCTGAGCTCCAGAGATGCAGTTGGAAGATGGGAGAAAGTTGTAGAAAGTCAACCATCACTGCAGCCCTTCACCAGTCGGGGCTTTATGGCAGAGTGGCCCGACGGAAGTCTCTCCTCAGTGCAAAACACATGAAAGCCTGCATGGTGTCTTCTAAAAAACACCTGAAGGACTCCAAGATGGTGAGAAATAAGATTCTCTGGTCTCATGAGACCAATATAGAACTTTTTGGCCTTAATTCTAAGTGGTAACCAGGCACTGCTCATCACCTGACCAATACAGTCCTATCAGTGAAACATGGAGGTGGCAGCATCACACTGTGGGGGTGTTTTTCAGCTCCAGGGACAGGACGACTGGTTGCAATCGAGGGAAAGATAAATGTGGCCAAGTACAGGGATATCCTGGACCAAAACCCTCTCTAGAGTGCTCAGGACCTCAGACTGGACTGAAGGTTTACCTTCCAACAAGACAATGACCCTAAGCACACAGCTAAAAGAACGAAGGTGTGGCTTAACAATAACTTTGTGAGTGTTCTTGGATGGCCCAGCCAGAGCCCTGACTTAAACACAATTGAGCATCTCTGAAGAGACCTAAAAATGGCCGTCCACCAGTGCTTACCATCCAACCTGACAGAGCTAGAGATGATTTGCAAGTGTGAATGGCAGAGAATCCCCAAATCCAGGTGTGAAAAACTTGTAGCATTTTCCACAAAAAGACTCATGGCTGTATTAGATCAAAAGGGTGCTTCTACTAAATACTGAGCAAAAGGTCTGAATACTTAGGACCATGTGATATTTCAGTTATTTTTTTTATATAAATCTGCAAAAATGTCAACAATTCTGTGTTTTTCTGTCAATATGGGGTGGTGTGTGCATTGAGGGGAAAAAATGAACTTAAATCATTTTAGCAAAATAGCTGCAATATAACAAAGAGTAAAAAATTGAGGGGGTCTGAATACTTTCTGTAACCCACTGTATATATTTTAGAATTTTTATATTATATCATTATATCTTTTTTAAGTTTTGGGATATTTAGTAATGATATAGTAATTTGGACATTACTACAACAGATTATTAATTCCTGTACATTTAAATATTTAGGCACCACAAAACTTTGGTACAAATTTCTGGAATAATCAGATTTGTACATTAACTCTCTGTTAAGCATGATGCAATGTTTGTGATTTATTAATGAAAGTGTTGCCAAATCATATTTATTTTACTTTATGGAATACTGTAGGAATAAAATCTGTTATGGTTATCTGTTATAAGCAGAATTCTTGAAAGTGGACTAAACTTTTTTCAGTTTATTTATGATCTCTAATGACAACACATGAACACCCAATATGATTTTCGGATCTGTCAGAGCATCTTTCTAGCAGTATATGTCACGTGCAACATATGTTCATAAATTCATGTTGCGTGTTTGTTGAAGTAGCAATGTGTGCATAAGAAATGCTATGTAAATGTTTTGTTAGCTCGTATTCCATTACCTTGTTGAACAGGGCTGCGGTATCCTGGGAGAGGGTTTTTTGTGCCTTCACTCTCTCTCTCTCTCCTTTGCCTCTCTCCTCCTTTTCCTGTGACAGTAAGGATTTGAGGCAGAGAGCTTGCCTAAATAATTTACAAGTTGATTAATGGGCTCACAGGGGTATAATTAGGCGATGGAGAGATGGTGGCTAGTGTAACCAGTACAGTGCTTCTGGGATTTGAGAAGCCGGATTATTAAGCAAACCAAAAAATAGTCTTAGCAGAAGTGAAGTAGGAGAGGAAAGAAAGAAACAAGAGGAAGCCTCTCCAGTCTGCCTGATGTTTGAAGCAGGGCTGCAGAGATAGGCAAGAGGCTGTGCGCGTTTGATGTGGAAATTGGACAGTTTGAAACCGTCGACTTTAATTTTTCACCAGCTGCGGGGACCCCCCTGGGTACCAGCTTGCGTTCCTTAAAGAATGCTGTTCTATTTTCTCTTCACCCTCATTATTTGTTTGTCCTCTGCCGCTCTCGTTAATTTTCCTGCAGCATTACAAGCGCCACCCTCCTCTACGGTGCTTTCCGTCGGATTTAAGAGGTGCCGTCATCCACTTAAACAATTCGCTTATGTTGCCTGTCAGCCAGCCGATGACTGCTTTTGTAGTCTGAGAAGGACCCGTGAAATATCTTCAAAAGACGAAATGTACATACATGAATTTAAATGACACCATGTCTGCTAATTATTTATCACCTCACATCTGAATAAACCGCCTTGATTTGATACGGATACAAACAAAAGGCACGTCCTTGACAATACTGCTTGATGATGAGATCACTGATGGTTAGCATGGAGATGATGATGGTTCCGTTTTCCTCAGACCATCTCCATTTAATTTAATCCTCCTAATGGGGCACTCCACTCCACCTCAGTTTAAGCGCAACATTAATTTAGACTTCTGTCCGCTTGTGCCCCAGTGTTTTCGAATCATCTTCAATTAACTTTTCATTTGGTACTTTAAAGCCATAAAACTGCATCCTATATCTGCATCTTTATACTTCAAAAAGTTCTCATACTGTTACTTTTTTTTATTTTCTGGAAGTACCTGGAAGAAGTAAACAAACGAAAGGCCTTTTTCACGTCCGTTAGATCTATAACACTGTGATCTGACGTCCTACAGGGAGGAACGTATACAGTATTTCAAACAAATGCTAAGCAGGTGTGTTTGTGTGTGCATCTAATGGGGTAAAGCCCCTCTGAACACCATGTATACTGTTTACAGGACGAGTGTCATTCAAAGGACACAGCAAGTTGATTCTCAGGAGTCTGAGAACCTCAAAATTGTTTGAGATTTTTGTTTGTCTTAATTTGATTTCTTCTACTCTTCGTATTGTTGTACTTCTGTCATGTAATTAGGAAGAAGGTATAAACAGGTGATAACCATATTTTTCTGTATTTGTGGTTTATTCCATACAGTGCCATCCAGTATAGCCCTGCAGATCCTTACAGAGAGACTGAGCAGGATCGATTGTACCACACGCGGCTGGGTGCTCCATGGATTTCCTCGAGATGTAGAGCAGGCAGAAGAACTCCAAGAGTCTAATTTCATACCAAACAGGTATATCAGTCTATAAACTGATTTAAACAGCTGTGAATGTTAAAATTTAGCATTATTAACTGCATTACTGTAGAAGGAAATATCCTCACTGCCACCACCATAATCTGATTGACTCTTAGATAGATTACCCAGTTCTATCATTTGTGTGATAATTTACTAACCCTCATGTTGTTCTAAAAGAAGACATTTTGAAAAGGGTATGTACATTTTTGTGACATATTAAATGTCTTTGTTTTTCACAATGACAAAGATGTTAACATAAAGTGGGTGTTTAAAGAACAGAAATAAAACAGCAAAGGAGATAATGCTCAGTGCTATGTGAATCCTTCAGATTATTATTTGTGATTTTATGTCTCCTTGGTTATCCTAAATAGTAAGTGTGGTTATAGTAAGTGTAACCACACGGCTCAGATTGCCCTCTCAGATTACCCTTAACTCAGCTGCCCTGGAGGATCTGATGGCACTTTGATTATACAACCTGCCCTCTGTGTGTGTCCCCTCGTCAGAGGTTAGGACATCAGTGAAAATAACTGTGTCCCAATTCTGTCTCCTTTGACACAGAAACAGGAGCAGGAGCAGAAATATGTGCTATAACATTAGGAAAAATGTTCATGATCACCATAGGGCCTGTTCTGTGGTCATTACTCTGTTACTCATTATGATTTTTCATCATGTTCCACATTTTATGTGCTCTCTGGAATTAAGATCCCAGAGATCAGCAGGCAGCCACGGTATCCGCTTCCCTCGCAGCGTGGAGTTTGTAGCAAGACCTTATTTCCTCCATTAACAGCCCATGTTGTTTGGGCTAACGGCAGGAGACCTCATTTACATAGCATTAGCGTAATTGATTCGAAGGCCCACGGTTAGCCTGGCCCTGAAACAATGGGGAGATAATGTTTCCGATGGGCCGATGATGGCCCGATGGCGGCGCTGTACCTGACAGCTTTATTAATTAACAGCTCTCTGGTTACCAGGCTTTAGTGAGGATGAATAAGTCAACTCCTCCTGGAGCTGTGCCAGGGCATGGGCATTTAATAGGTGTCACTGGCAGAAGGGAGAGGGGACAGAGTGCAGCAGTGTTGGCATACTGGTTAGATTGGAGGGATCCCTTTACCCATTTCCTGAAAGGGCTCCATTAACAGAGAGTCATTGCCTGCAGTAAGAGCCAAGATGATGTGGCGCCAGTGTCTTTAGCTTGCATTGACAAACTTTGTGTGGTTAGTTTAATGGTGAAGTGGATTAAAACCCAGTCATTAGTCTCATTTTATGAGCTTTGTACACTTGTGGAGGTAATCTTTTAGGTATAATGTACACATGTGGTGCTACTTTTGAAAAGGTTCCACCCTATTAACAGCATTGTTGCCTTTTTTCTGAGAGTGTTTAGCTATGAGTTGTTGAAATATTCTCACAGTAATTACCATGCGGACTATTTTGTAGTGGCTGTCTGTTCCTGTTTGCGCTCCGTCTTTTGTCATGTAAAGGAAGTTACCTGATCCATGAAAGACGAAAGAGGAAGAAAAGGAAAAAGGACGCTCGCTAATGAAGTTCCGTCATCAGATAAATGAGGATACCTTTGCTCTGGTTTCTGAGGGTGCAATCATCTGATCCTCTTTCAAAAGCTGATCAGTCACAGTTAGCTCTGGATGTGTGACACTTTCATTTAGAGGCAAGCCTAAAATTATTATCTATTGCTATGTACAATGTCAGCCCCAGAGCAATGTGTAAGGCCCCAATATTGACCACAACAATTTTTTTATTGATAAAAAAAAAATATAAATGTTTTCGCATATTTTAATTTTATATTTTTTATTTACGTGCTGTAATTTTAATTTTAATTCTAAAAACTTTTTAGGTTAAGATGCTGGTCGCCCATACACACCATTTCTGCTGAACCCGTCAAGAGTGTGTCGAAAACATGAGGAACCGATGTCATACACCGACCGGTCTGCACATGCAAACAAAGCCACCAGGATGTGTCTAGGCACATGTGGTCACCCTAATATAATAATTGTGAAGTGACAAAAAAGTACCATGAAAGTATTATAAAAGTTCTTACAGCTTGTGGGCTAAATTTCAAAAGGTCAAATCTATGCAATAGATCTGTGAAACAGAAGGAACATAAATTGGTTATCTTTTGTAAATCTCAACATTAGCCCTGGTTCATGAACCGGTTTCAGTGATTCATTCATGAGTTCTTGAGTTCTCTTTATTGTTTGACTTCAAAAGGCTTAAAATATATGCCACAAGTCATATAGACCAGTTTTGGTGCTTTCTTTGTAATGTTAGATTTTGACAACTCTCGTTCATTTTCATTATATGAAAAAAACAACGGTCATGATATTCTTCATCTACCGAAGACAGAAGTATAAAACAACACAAGGGTGATTCATTTCAATTGCTTCTCTAAAGACCCATATCCAAACCCAAAACTTTTGCGACCATTTTCGGACTGGACAGCAGGTCACTGTTACTACTTCAGTTTCGCTGATCTCACTCCCACCCCTCCTACCAGTCTTTAACTACTCTCCAGTTTGGCTAGTCATCAGCCTCTTACAGCCTTGACACGCTTGCAAACAATCAGAGTCTTTGGAAGCTTTGAAATATGCATGGCTACCTGTGACAGGTAGATAAAGAAGAGCAATTAGCCATGTAATCTAAGAGTCTGGCCCAATTACCTGCTCTTGTCCTTGCCTTGCTTGCTCTCTCTCTCTCTCTCTTTCCACCTGCGTTGCGCTCTTGCTCTCTATTACTTAAATGTATTTTATGTGTCTGCTCCCCATCAAATCAAGCAACACTTCCTCTGATTGGCTTATCAATTATACAGCAGGGGCAGCATTACAATTTAATCAGTGGTAAACATTGCCGTGGCCATCTGTAAAGAATCTTTCCCTCATTCATTTCTTAATTTGGAGAGATAGAAAGGGAGGCAGAGGGGCTGACGGGAGCGGCAACACTCGGAGAGATCGGATGGACTGAGACCTTCTTGGATCATTTCAGCTGAGCGAGTAAACTAAAGAACAAAAGGGTCACAGGTTACCATCTACTTAATGTAGACCGTATACTAGTGGAGGAATAGAAATACGCACACACACACATATATATATATAATATATATATACTGATGGCAGGATATGCTTGCACTGCTCGTTATCATTTGTAGCAGCTGAGGACTGTCAGACTCTTGTTATCTGCCTGGTTTTAGTCAGTCATTTGTTAGAGGATCTCCAGCTGTCATGTAAGAAACATCTAATGTAAATCAATTCATCTTGTACAGCTCCCCCCACATAAAAAGTGGGAGAACGAGAAGAAAGACGAACACAAGCCCCCACCCTCCCATCCTCCAGCCTCAGACACAACGCACCATCCTTTTGCTCCTGCACATTTATAAATATTTCATGAGGAAGCATAAATATTAATTCTAATAGCTTTGCAGAGTAGTTATTATTTCTTTTTTAAGACAAATATTCATTAAAAATTGAGAGAAGCCTTTTTCTGAAATTATTAAACCTATGCACACAGACACACATATACACACACACACACACACATTATCATGCCTCTTAAACACATCAAATATCTTGCATTTTCAGTCCAGACTAATAGTCAGTTAAAGCACCATGTCTCCTTTGTCCATTTCAGAGTGCCCAGTGGTTCACAGTGGTACTGAGAGCCAGGAGCACAAAGACATTTAAATATTTTATCAAAAGCACCAACTTAGATCTCTCTTATTTTCCTTACCATTCTCACTCCTTTTGTGGAAAAGGCCTCATGATGTAAAATTCCTATTGGTCTTTATATATAGCTGAATTGGTCCAGAATTACATTTCACAAAAATCTCAGTGTGTGTGTAAAATGTTTAGGTGGCTAAAAATTAAATAATGCGGTAGAGACTGTGATGTTCAAATCAATTGGGACAAGGATGCCATGCAAACCCCCCCACCTGACCACACCATTAGGCCCACTTTGTGTCTGGACAATGTCAAAGGATTATGACCCCTGGGTAGAGACCCCAACATTCCTCTGTTGAAGTCCTCTTGTAGCCCATGAGAGTGTCCTGTTTTCCATTATTTTCTTCATTATTTATTTAGCTCCAATACTAGCGCATTATGATTATTCTTCTCTGAATGCTAGATGAAGTCTTCATATAATGGAATAATGGATTGATATGGTTTTCGCTTGACATGTTGCGATTTCTGCAAGCATTTTTACAATTAAATTTGGAAACTATAAAGAATTCAATGCTTACAGTTTCTGCTACAATTGTGGTCCACAAAATGTACACTACAGTTACAGTGCAAATTTTTTTTCATTGTGTCTTATGCTCCAAAAGTATTGTCATTTACTTCACTTGGCCTATGTTTTTTATGTTGGTCCATGGGATTCTGTATTTGCCACACATAATATTGTAACATTCTTTACTTGCATAATAATAAAAAAACATGAACGTATTCTGGGGAAAAAAATAAAAATAAAAATTAAATAATAAAACAATTAAAAATACAGTCATAACAGTAATATTGTGAAATGTTACTGCAATTTTAAATAGCATTTTATTATATTTTAAAATTGTATTATTCCTGTGGTTTTTCAGCAGCCATTAGTTCTTCAGTCTTCAGTGTCACATGATCCTTCAGCAATCATTCTAATATGCTGATTTGGTGCTTAAGAAACGTTTCTTAATATTATCATTGTTGATTGTGATGAATACTTTTCAAGAGCCTTTGAAGAACATAAGAGAGAAGCATTTCTTTAAAATGCAAAACCTTTGTAACATTATAGATAAAAATGTCTTAATCTTTAGAATTGTACTGTATGTTTATGTGGACTTTAAATTACTTTTTATCTTTTGTATTTTTTTTTTTTAATTGAACTACACTGGTAACACTCTCTTTCTCTTTTCAATAGATTTTTAATACCAATTCCCAAGCCTTATTGTTTTTGAAAGATGCTTTTATTGGCCTAGTATTTGTCATTTAATAGCAAGCAATGTTTGTACTCAGGTCGATTTTAAAGGAAATTACAGCTATCATAACAGACTTCCACATAACCTCTGCCTCTCTCCCCTCTAGGGTCTTCTTCCTGGAGATGACTGATGACATTGCTATCGAGAGGGTAACACTTAGGGGTGTGGATCCTGTGACTGGAGAATGGTGAGAATGAATCTGCTCAGCGCATTGTAAAATGTTAAAGTATCCAGCCTTTTAGGTTCCACTTAACACATATCGGCATTCTGAATGATGCGTATAAACTCTACAGGTATCACAGCATATATAAACCTGCTCCTGGTCCAGAAGTGCAGTCCCGGCTTCGATTTAACCCACGGCATTCAGAGGTACAGCTGCTAAAGAGGCTTAAGGAGTACTGGAACCATGCAGTGGGCCTGCAGGCCTTCTACCCACAGGCAGTGTACATCAACGCTGACCAGGACCCACACACTGTGTTTGAATCACTGGAGAGTAGACTAGTGGGCCGACTACCAAAAGTCCTGTCTTACTTAGAAACATTTAAGCGCTAAACACTTTTATTGGGACACTCCACCCAAAAAAAATTTCTCTCATCATTTATTCAGTCTCATGCCATCCCAGTTGCAGGACGTTCTTAGTCATGGGAAAACTTTTTTATTTTTTTTTTTAGAAAAATAATCCATCTCTCTGAGTCCATATAATGCAAGTGAATGGCACCCACAAAGCTGACGCTTCAAAATCCACACAAAATTAACATGACAGTAATCCAGTACAACTGTGAATGAATTAGCGTCTTCTAAAATTGAATGCAAAGTCTTTTTACACTATAAACCATGACTTCTGGCCACTATAGACAACTATCAAACACAGGTTCTTGAATTTACTCTTAATGCAAACTTCAGAACATTGTAAAGCGAGACAAGAGATGATGATGCAAGACAGATAGTTTATAGTTTAATTTATAAATTATAGTTTATTAATATTTTCTCACAAATGTATTGTTTTGTTTCAGAAATTGCATGTGTTCGTTTTATGGGATTTGCATCAACTTTGTTGGTCCCATCCACTTACATATAAATAGACAGAGATGCATTGCTTTTCTACAAATCCCCATTTGTGTTCTACAAAAGAAAGAAAGGCATAAGTAAATTTGAGTACATCTTAGTTTTAATTTTTAGTTAATCCTGTACACTTTGTAAGTCTGATAGGCTACTTAATAAACTGCTTATAAATTTGACCTGGTTGTCTTTTCTTAGTCATATTTTATTGCATTTTAACTAATGCTGCCATGTCTCCAAATTCTGCATGGGAAAAAGACATTACCCAACCAATATAGTCATTCTTGCCATCTGACCGTGTGTGAACTCATGGGAGTGCATGGCACCTGCTAATTCAACGTATGTTTAATTAACATAGCGAGAAAAAGCAGACTGGCCAAAGCCTTTGTGGTGGGCAGTATTAGTCCCGCTTCAGTGGTCTTATGCTGGGAAACCAGTCGATGCTGCTTTGATTATTAAATTCGCTCTCCTTCTCTCTTCCTTTCTTTGAGGTCACTGGATGACTCTCACTGGGGGGAAAGGAGTTAAGTACACTGGTTAGAGGAACATGTTAACAGGCTGATTTTTAAATTCCCCTCAGATAGTGTGCTATGACAGGCAGGCCCTGACTTAATTACAGCAGATGAGGTCCAGAATGTGCACTTCCGCTGAATATGTAAACATGAGGGCCAGTGTATATCCAAAGGGAGATGGGGCTGCAAAAAATGAAATGCGTCTGAATGAGGAAGTATTCCCTGAGCTCCCCTTGGTTCTGTATCACCCTAATCTTTACACTCTGAACAAAGACTGATTTCAAAGGTTTGATCTAGAGAAAAAATGTAATGCCGTTTTTATGATGTTAGAAAAAAACATTTAAGCTTTATACAATGTGAAAGAAAAGGTGCTAAAGGGTATAGTTCACTAAAAGATGAAAGTCTTGTCATCATTTGCTTACACTCATGTCATTCAAAACCTTTATGACTTTGTCTCTTCTCTGTTGGTAACCAAACAGTTTTGGTTCCCGTTGACTTCCACTGTATGGACAAAAATACAATGGAGGTAAATGGGACCCAAAACTGTTTGGCAATATTTTGGCAACAAATATCTTATTTGTGTTCCACAGAAAGTCAGTCATAATTGGAATTAAATAAATAAATAATGACAGACAATCTTAGTATTTTTTTAAAAATTAGTATTTATTTTGTTTTTTGTTTTAAATCTAAAGGAGAGTGTTGTCCTAATAATCTATATTAATTAAGAGTAAGCTTGATTAATAGCATAAGTAACCATGAAGAAAAGTAGAGATAAGAGAAAACAATACGAGAATTTTCATAAAAAAAAAAAAAAAAGGTTTATTGTTTAAAATTTAAATTTCTTTTATGCCTAACATCATTAGGATATTGAGTAATGATCATATTTCATGAATATATTTTTTTATTTTTTATATATATTTGTTACATATAATTATTTACATTTTTTGAATAGTAATATGCGTTGCTACTTAATTTGGACAACCTTTAAGGTAATGCCAAATATTGTCCTATCCTAACAAACAATACATCAGTGGATTATTTATTAAGCTTTCGTGTGATTTATAAATCTAAATAAAAAAAAAAACGTATCCTTATGACTGGCTTTGTGGCTCGAGTCCAGGGTCGTGCGCTAAATGAGCAGCGGGACTTTTATTTTGGTAACGTCATACCCGGAAATTTCCTCACGTTGTGTTGGACGGAGGAAAAACACGTGTGGAGCTTCACTTCATATATGTGCTGCTGTTTATGGTGTGTTTTTACAGTTTTAAAGTGAATGTCACTTGGAAACATATATTAACGAATGATAATGAGCCACTTATCATTTGGTGAGTAGGTTGACGTGTCTTTGCGAGGGTAACGTTAGTGTAGTTATTTAGCCACTACAGCTTGTGGTTTAAGAGGCGTTTAACGTTAGAGCCTGCTTACAATCATGGCTCAAGACGCGCTGATGCTCAACTTTTCCTCAGCTCCGATACAGTTTTACAAAAAGACAAATCGAAGACCTCTGTCAACAGCAGAGAAATGGGCACAGGTGAGTCAGCCCTGTTCCCTATCTTGTTGCTTCCATGTTCATTACACACCGATGTACTCTGGTTTAAAAGTTTTTTCAGCCCGATTCTAAAGAGCTGCACCTTTTGTGTTGATGTTGAAGAAAAAGCGAGAGTCAAAGAGGAAGACTGTCTTTGAGCCCCAGGAGAGCAGCGCTTCCAAACAGAGGAAGATTAATCAAACTGGTCAACAGCACACACATAAGCAAAAGCTGCAAACCCCCAGAAGCCCCTCTCAGAGGAGTAATAATAGAGCCACGGAGGAGCATGCAGACCAGGGAGGAAACTCTGCTGCAAAGTCCCCATCAAAGGTGAAAACATTTCCAAAGAAAGCTGCAGAAGAGCACAGAGACTATGGCAGACCATTTATCAAGACATCGTCTCTCTTCAGAAACAACCCAGAGATCCCTGATGTCCTCAGGTAGATGCAACACATTTGAGCTTCTGCAAATAAACCAGGGGTCTTTCTCAAACTTGACCGTTCCATGCAGTTTACTTGTCTCCTTTTTTTTCTCCCAGTCCTGCTGTAAATCAAGTAAAGGAGAAAATGTTTACCAGCAACATGTTTGAAGAACTCAATCTACATCCTCATCTGGTACAAACAGACTTCAGCATCCCTTAACAAATCTCTAAAATAAAATAATCTTCTGACATGTCGCTCCTCTATTGTTTTACAGGTGGCAACTCTCCATAAGGTGTTGAATGTGACAAGCATGACGAGGTACTGTAGCTTCCTCTTACCCTTTATTGTCCACCTCTTTGCATTTTTTTTTTTTTTCTCATGTTCATCTGTGTTTTTAGTGTCCAGAAGAAAACCATACCAGTGTTGATGTCTGGTAAAGATGCTGTTGTGCGCTCCCAAACTGGATCAGGTAGGAGTCCTGCCATATTTTATGTGAATAAAATGTGATACAACATTAAAGTTTGTATTTATATAGTTATAAATCTAGATTTTTTGTTAGAGTTAGATGTTGCAAAAAAAACGAAAAATAATCAAAAACACAGAAACTTTAAGAGATTATTTATAGTTTTTTCTCACATTGTTTCCTGCAGGAAAAACATTGGCTTATGGAATTCCAATGGTTCAGTTCTTACAAGCAATGCAGCCTAAAGTGAAGGCAAGACCGCCTAAATGTCTAAAACCGCACACCCAGTATCAAGACTTTGTATCATTAGTGCATCAGACATTTTTCACACACTGTATTGTATTATAGTAAACATTCTAATAAATGGATTAAATAAATTGAGTCAGAAGTAATGTTATCCATAAAATAGCTAAAGCACCATTATGTGCAGGAACTTTTGATGTCTTAAATTAAGTACATAGTATTTTTTTTCTCTAGAGATCAGATGGGCCTTTGGGGATTGTGATTGTTCCTACCAGAGAGGTATTATATTAAATCGTTCAAAACGATCATAATTTCCTGGTTCATCTTACAGCATATTTTACTTATATATCCCATTTTGCTTTCCTTCCAACGTGGTTCGGCTTCTGGTTGTCCTTTAGCTTGCCCTGCAGAGCTTTCAGACGTTTCAGAAGCTTCTAAAAGTGAGGATTTGCACTTTTGCTAAATTATTGTTCTTCTTTTGACACTTAATTGAACCGCTACATCTTCAGTCTTTAAAAGTCACTCACTGTAATTATTCTTCTCAGCCTTTCACCTGGATTGTGCCTGGAGTACTGATGGGAGGAGAGAAAAGAAAAGCAGAAAAAGCCAGGTTAATATCACAGCCACACAAAATGCATGCGTCTACTGCAATGGGTCTGAATTTGATTTCTTGTGGCTATTCAAATGTAAAAGTATTGTATCCTGCATTACAGATTCACTTCCAATAGATTACTGAATCACTGCAAATACACTATAGTTTATAGTCAGTAAGATTTTCAATATCGATAAAAAGTGACAGCAAAGATATTTACAATTATTTCAAATAAATATTGTTCTTAAACGTTAGATCCATGATAGAACCCTGAAAACAAATGTCAGTTTCTACAAAGTCACTTGAGCAGCAAATCAGCCTCTAATGATTTCTGAAGGATCTGGAGTAATGAAATCTCAATTTTGTCATATTAGTAATAAATAAGATTTTTAAAACCTAGTTAAATAGGAAACAATTACTTTAAATGGTAATGTTTTTGATCAAATAAATGCAGCCTTGTTGAGACTTCTATCAGAAACATTCAGATCGTACTGACTCAACACTAAAAGTAATGTATATTTCCTTCTGCAACATAACTTGAGTCTGGACTGTGTCTGGCTGTGTTTCCATATGTTTTGCTTGTCTTTGTCTTGAATTCAGGCTGAGGAAGGGCATTAATGTTCTGATCTCGACTCCAGGCCGACTGGTGGATCATATAAAGAACACTCTGAGTATTGCTTTCAGTGCAGTGCGCTGGCTCATTCTGGATGAAGCCGACAGGTCAGTTTATTTGCTGACTTGAGACATTTATAAAAAGAGATCTCTTCTGGAAAAATGTAAGAATTTTTTAATTCTAAAGAATTTAAATTCTGAATTGATTAAAATGTTAAATCAGTGCTATTATTATATTTGTTTGTATGTTTAAATAGCGATTGCTGCTTAAGAAAATGTTATATTATTGTTAATGATAATTTAAAATGATACTGTTAATTTTGCCATGAATATAGACATCGTTGCAAGGGGTGTAACGGTTCACAAACATCACAGTTCGGTTCGATACGATACAGTAGTGTCACGGTTCGGTATGTTTTCGATACGGCAAAAATACTATAAAAAAAAAAAAAGAGAATTTCTTTTTTTTTTATTTTTTTTTTTACATTTTTATTTATTAAAACTAACATAATATGACCTTGTTTCCCCCCCCCTTTTCTTTCACTTTGAACAACAATGGAGCTATACTTCACATAACTTCTGGGGGTTCTTCTTAGCAGCAAATAAAGAAGTGTTTTGG
>JAUMHG010000038.1:5912728-5926279 GCA_032359395.1 Enteromius anoplus
AAAACAGACTGTTTCATTCTAGGGTCAAATTCTAGGGTTGTAAATGGACCTGTAAAACCGTTTCTGGGCATTTTTTCGCCTTACCCAAGCTACATACCTTCTATGTACATATCAGAGAACTATTTATATATAAAATATTCTCTCAATGCATTCTATGGCACCTTTGAAGAAAAGGGGGAAAAAATGCCTTCAAGCCATTTTGTAGGGTTTTTGAACTAGTGTAAATGTCCCGTCATGGCTGCCCCAAAAATTGCCAGTATGGCTGCATTGGAGAAAAGCCCACAGCTCACACACACTCTTGGCAGCTGCGAGTCTTTCACTGTTGCAGAGCTCTTCAGGGTCAAAAAGGACTAGTCAAGTCCTGCCTTTACCAGGTGCTAGTTTTACCTTTCACCTCTGACACACTCACCCCTCTTGTTTTCCCTTGTGCGAACGGTAGCAGCGTTATTCCCAAAGTATACACCAGTTATGGGGTCTTTTATAAAGAGCTGTTTTTGTTGCTTTCTGTACAGACTCTACTCTTAACTGGATTAATTCGTATGAATAGCCATCCTTAGCACAGCTAAGTGTAATTTTTGACAGTAGAGGAGGATGGTGATGATTGATTATGTCCGATGTGATCATAATATGGCCAGTAAATCACAGTTTGGATGTTTATGCCACTAACTATGAGGTTTGGCCAGTGCTTGACACTGCAGGGTTATTAGTGGTCATTTCCCGCTGGACTGAATGTGGCGCTGCAAGCGTGGGGTCTGGTTAGCAAAGGCCATGTCCAGACTAGCCCTCACGCATGGATGTGTTGGTGTAGGCCTTCTTTTGTGTGGTCACATTCTCCACAGGACACTTAATTAAACCAAGTCCAAGCCAAAAACCACCCTGAACATCATCACTGTCACACAGCGAGGAGCTTTATCTGTTTCCACGCATGTTTAAATAAAGAATATAGACATACGGGCCTCTCCTCTAGTGTTCAGCACGTGTTTCGTAGCTGACCTGCACATGCAGTGATCACAGTTCTCTTGTCAGACCAGAACTGTCATTTGAAAATTTCTGTTATTGTGAGTGTATTCTGCTGTATTTTGCTTCCCTCTCTTTCATCCCACCTTCAGTTCTTTAGTGTGCCTTTGAGATAAAGGCTCAAAAGCCCCTGTGTGCTGTCTCTGTGCTGTAAAGGGGGTGTCAGGTACAGTTTGGTAAAATCTGATGTTAAAGTTGCTTTACTCAAGGTTAGTGACACATTAAATTTAACGGAGTTGCATCGTTTTATTTCAGAGTGGAAAACAGACTCCCGGTAGTCTTTACACAAGATCTTATTCCATTGTCGAAGGGCGCTGTGTGTGTTGCTACTTTTAATTATAGAATGCTATATATATATATATATATATATATTTAAAAACGTGATTTATTTTACTTACGTCAGTCGGTTTACTGATATTGTTCATATGACATTGTGCAATTGAGGATACATACACCCAATAAACAATCATTTAAATATTTGTTATGCATATTTACATTTTAATATTATTAAAATGTATTGTATAATACCATTATTCAGTTAGACACAATATATCTGAATTTTAGAGTTGCTTTTAATTAAGAACATAACATGCTACACTGTAAGTAAAAATGCTCTTAAGCTGCTTTTTATAAATTATTATTACACTTTTTTTTCTTTTTTTTTTAATTAGGAACCAGTGGCTCCCTCAAATTTCATTTCATTAGTTTGAAGCCCTGCTAATTTCAGCCAATTTTAGAATTACGTATTAAATAGTTGCGTGGCTTTGTTTGTACATTTACACTACTTTATGGTACTACTGAGTTTTGAATTGTGCCACATGCTGGCTCAGACACTGCAGGGAGAAGCATGTGTCTAACCACTAGTAATTGGCAGGGTGACCTGCAGCAGGACCTGTGAATGAAACCCATGGAGCGAGACAATAGGTCAGTCCCAGAGGAGCTGCCCCAGAGCAGCCATAACGCACTCGCACTCTCCCTCCACTGCCCAGACAACAGCCGTAATGAACTTATCAGCCGTCATAGCTGACAGCTGACATCTATATTTACCAGCCATTGCTCAGTATAGAATATTCATGCCGATACCACTTAACTGGTCAGTGCTTTGGCCCTATTAACATTTACCATTCCCAGCCTAATTGTGGGTGTGTGTGTGTGACTTCGCTGTGTTGTGCTGTGCTGTCTTTCGGTCTCGGTCGAGTCTCGCCGTCCTGTCAGGAGAGACTTCATTACAGCCGACTTGTGGTGTACACTGTCCATGTCCAGACAAGATTTCTCTAATGAGCAGATCACACCAATATAAACCTATAGACACACACACACACACACTTATGGACACGCGACGCAACAACAAAGACCTCTGGTACATGGGAGAGAGGCCATTACTGGCAACCAAAAATACACACACCCCAATCCCTCAGAGAGTTTATTCTATTTTTTATTTTTGAAGTATGATGTATTAATATTTTATAGTTCATATATTCTATTTAATAATTGACATAATGTAGTGACCAAGCGAGATCAATATTTGATCAAATCTGTTGTGAAATAATGCTATTTAAAACAACTGTTTTCCATATTAATATAAGTTAAGATGCAATTTTTTCTTGTGATGACAGCTGAATTTTCTGCAGACTTCAGTTTCTAGTGGTTCTTTAGAAATCATTCTAATATGCTAAGATATTTAGTGCTCAAGAAGCATTTCTTATCAATATTGAAAGCAGTTGTACCGCTGAATATTTTGTAGAAACAGTGATGATTTTTTTTTCAAGATTCTCTGGACAGAAAGTTCAAATGAACACCGTTTATTTGAAATAGGGTTTTTTTTGGACTTGTTTTTGTCATGCGTTGCTCCGACTTTATTGTCTGAGTGTTTAAGCTACATAGTTTTGAGCATGTTAGTTGTAGACATGCCATTGTTTTATTTTGCGTAATGTAACTTCCATGGAGAACAACGATAGATTAACGTTTACTCAATGGATGCATTAGTCTGCTGAAGCATTCAGTCTGTCAGTATGTGTAAGTACAGTGACATTCCATACTGTATATAATATACCACCTTCATGTATATCTGTATACATGCTTCATATCCCCTGTAGGGGTCCCTGTAGAGCGCTCGGGGACCAAAAGAACAATAACTGCTGTCTCATAGCCGCTCTAAGCCCCGGGGGTAGAGTGTGTCGTGTGTCACCATGAGGTAGGTGCGTGTGTATTGGATCCTTAAGCAGCCCCACGGGGCCAAAAGCGCCGCTTCGTTCTCCAGACTTATTGATTAGATAAACAGTCACTAGTTTTACATCAGGCCCCCGCTGCTGTCTACGAGCCTTTTATTGACGACAGTGGGAAATTTGTTCAGCCGGTCTCCAGCCAGCCAACCTACCGCCTCTCTGATTTGTGCTTCGGGATGCTTTAAACATTCAGAGGAATTCACAGTTGCTTATCAATTTGGTTAAGATGTTTAATTCTGCTCTTTTTTTTTCTTATTCTGTTTTGGGTTTGGGAGGAAAGGCTTACATAAGAGTGATAAGTTTATTGAAATGTTTTTCAGACCTCCCAAGAAACTCACGGCGAGGGAGCGAGTGTCAAACCTTATGCGCTCAGAGTTTCTCAGTGGGATAGATGGACAATCCAAGTCCAAGAAGAAGAGGAAAAAGAATAAAGGTCAACCAGAGGAAGAGCAATCTACCGCAGCATAAAGCGGAAGACTTTGGGAGAGATCTTAGGCTCTTTTAATGCTGAGGTCGGAGTCCTTGCAGCCCAGGTGGATTCTCAGGGTTGAACACACAGGTGTTTTTTATACAGAGTGACATTTTTTTTACCTGTAACAAAGCACGAACAGTCAGCAGTCTGGACCCAAAACCTGCTTTTACCATCTGTGTCAAAAAAAAGCTTTAATGCAAATGGAAAAAATGGGCTTAATGGAGTGAAATGCATATGAAATGTTTTATTGTTCAGTCAGTTCAACTCTGCATTTATTATAAATGCGTTGCCAGAAATATGGCTATTTAAGCAATGTGATTTACAGAATGTTGTAATGCAGTCACTGAATTTTCTATAAAAGGGAATTGTTAGCCTCTTTGATATGTGTGTTTGTTTATTGGGCTCTTCACAGGATTGAATCCACACGTTTAGGCACCCAAACCTGTCATGCCTTTCAAGGTTATGAGAACACCGCATAAAAACAGCCTTTGTTAAAAGCGTTTAGCTCATTTCCCTGGCTTGGTCAGGTAAATAGGGGTGGATATGTGTGGAGGCTTACGCTGACCAGCTGTCCAAGCGTTGAGTCTGACTCGCCCGGTCACCAGCTGCTGTCTTTTGGCCGAGTCTTCGATGCGAGCGCGAAAAGAAATTTGACCGGAATATTACGTTTCACGGTCGCTTTATTAGCGCAAAAGCCGCTTGTAAAAATTTGATTGGTCTGTAATAATGAAACGCCTATTATGATTGGTCAATTAAACCCACACAACAAACCACTTACCCAGATAACGCGAGTGTGCTTCTCTGTGAAGAGAGCTCACAAAAGGTTTCCCTTGGCAGTAATGCATATGCTTTTGTTAATTAAAAACGTAAATATTTATGTAATTGCAGAGGCATGGGAGAACAAGTCACAAATGAGCGCAGGAAACAGACGGAAAAGACTTTTATTTATTGCGTAACTGCGTTCACGGGCTGTTGGTTTGATGTCCAGCTGTAATGCATTATAAAAAATGACATTTTTGCTTATTTTAAAGCTCGTTATATGCACCATATATTCACAAGTAATATACAAAAAACTTTGACCAAGAGAATATCGAAGAATAAAGTAACTCTGTCGTGTGACAAATTCACAGTCTTTATTAAGAAAAGTGTTTTGGCGTCTGTTGAACCGGGTTGTAAACTATCCATAAACAACACAATTTTCACAAAAACGGATTTACTGTCTGAACAGGTTGTCGTGCCATTAGTAGGTTATTTTTTGCGCTGATCTGTGCGTTTCATTAGAGCTGTTAAACTTTTGTAAAACAGCCGCTCAGCCTTGCCACCACCATCACATTAATGCGTCACAAATTACGTTTGTTCCAAATAAATTTGGTAGTTGTTATTAGTGTTGTTTTAGTTTTATTATTTTTGTTCTCACAATGCGTTTTTACCAAAACTCCACAATTGTATTGCATATGGTTTAGTTGAATTTTTATTTTTTTTTTAAGGTTGTTTATTTTGGTTTGCTTGCGTCATAATTTTGTGCAAATAAACCATGTCATTTCTTAGGGGAAAAGCAACTTTACAAAAAACAGTCAGCAGGTTCATGAGGTGATGGAACCTCGTCAAATAATTCTCTGATAACTACTTTCCGCACGTTAAAGTTTAATAAATAGTTAACATTCACCTTTTGGTCAGAGTCATTGGAAAAGTCTATTATTGCGCGTTTATATATGTTCGGTATACACGGGTATTGTCCAAGCGCAACCCTGTCGTTCCTGAGGTTGGAGGTTTTTTTTTGTCAGGTTGGATGAGTTCATCGCGGCGTGTGTCGCGGTATGACTCCAGAGAGAGACGCTGGTTCCCCGCCGCCCTGAAGACCGTGCAGGAGGATCCTCGGGACCAGAGGCCGCTGAACCGGTGGAGGAGGCGCGGACGGCCCTCTGTACAGATACAACCCTGGTCCCGGGTCGAGGTTAGACACCAAACTCTGAGGGTAAAAATAGGGTGATGGGAACATTCTTTGTAGAGCCGAGTAATTCCCTGCTTCCGCGAGGAGCTCCAGTCCAACTGCTGTCTGCCTCTTCCACTTCGTCCTGTTTGAAACAAATTTGCAATATGCTCATGTTTTCTTTATATATGGATATTCTTTTTAAATGGCTGATTTTTTTTTTTGTGTGGAAATTATAGTATCGTAGTCTAGAATTATGTGTTCTGTTCTTATTACTGTTGTTGTTAAATATATATTATTATTATTATTATTAATATATCAATATATATATATATTTTTTTTTTTATAATCTTGTTCATTAAATCAAAGTGGGGTAACTAACATGCAGGAAGCCATTTTGTTGTCATGTGACACCATAAAAACAAAGATGACCTCTCTAGGTGTGTAAGTCTCTTAAAGTTTTTGGCTTCTGATTTGTTTTATTTTTACATTTTAATGTAAATGAATCATTTGCTTCGATCAAATTAACTCACTCAAAGAAAACCTCGTGATTCAACAATGTTTAAAAATCCATGGCGCAAGGTACATTTTTAGTAGGCTATCTTTTTCTTGAAAGGGCTATGTTTTAAAAAGTGCTTTTAAACAACAGAAATAACATTACAAATATTTGCCTTTTCTAACAGCGCCTTAATGCAATCAGATAAAGTAAAACTACAAACAGGTAGCTATCTGGCGCTTGATGGAAAGTTTTTGTTCGTCGAGGATGAATCCGTGTAATATCCTGTAGAACACTCATCCGTCAAATTGTCACTCAGCAAAGAGCCATTTCAGATAAATAATTAATAATTTTGGCAATTGTTTAATTACTACTCGGAAGCTAAATTATTGATACACGATTCGGTAATTTATTATTTATGACTGAATGTGTTGGAGTAGTGGTGTGCGTGGTTGTATATGCACAACTTTTCCCGTTGTGGTTTAATTTTTTGACCGCATAACGGAAAAAAAAACAAAAACAAAAAACATATTTTACAGAAAAATAGTAATATTATAGCATTTAAAAAATATATTTATACAAAATCACTATGGAAGGTTGTGCATATATATATATCACCTGTACATTTAAAACGCTTTAAAGTGCTAGTAAAGTTGCATCTTTGTCAGTGTGCATGACAGTATATGATGTTTGTATTTACCTGCGGTTTTGGTACCATGTTTTGACCTGTGTGTCGGTGAGGTTGAGGGACGCTGCCAGCTCCATCCTGTCCTGCACGCTGAGGTACTTCTGACGCTCGAAGCTGCGCTCTAGCTGCGCCAGCTGGTGATCACTGAACGCGGTGCGCGCTTTCCGAGGCTTCTTCAGCCGGGAGCTGGGACTGTCTCTACTGCTGGAGATTTCTCCATCAGCTTCGTCTTTCACTGAAAACGCCATGCACATATTTATAAGCGTTTAGCATTTTGACAATGTATATTTCTTACTGGAGCTCATTCCCGTTTTGCCTTTCCCATTAGTAAATTCAGGGGTTTTTTCTATTATTTAAAAAGGACTGTGGTTTAGACACGCACTTTATAGTATCAAATTATTGTCATTTTGTATTAAATAATTTTTAAAACCACTCAACTGAGCTGCAATGAGAAATGAGGACTCTCCATAGCGGCTTGTCATTGTTACACATCTGATCATCAGATGGACAAATTCATAGCCAAAATTAGGCTGTTTAATGAAACACATTTTCTGCCAGTTAGTTGTGAGCTTAATAGTGAGCAAACAGGCTCTTTCAGTTGACTGAACCTGTATCAGGACATTTGATTTGGATTTGAAACCATTGCACGTTTTTGCTATAAAACAGGGATTACTTTTTATTTAAATCCTTAAATGTATTTCAATAGCAAATAAATGTTAGGAATAATTACATTTAAATGAGTTATAGTAAGGAATAAAAATTACAACGAAACTATTATCATAAAAATATATATAATTCGTTTTTGTATTTTGATGGTGCTGCTCTGTTTGTCCTCATTTGTGCTTGTTTATTTTTCGGATTGATTTCTTATTTTAGATCTCGATTTTAAACATAAAAAAAAGGAAAAGACATTTAAAAATCTATTTTGACTAGTAAGTTTTACCCAATATCTTAGGAATGCAGGAATACAAAAATGCAACACGGCCTGTGACCATATATACAATTTAACAATCTAAAAATAAAATGTAAAAGTAATAACACAATTACAATATTTAAACAGCGTTTGCATTGAAAATCTTTTGAGTATATATTTATTTACCCCTGTATTCACTGTCCGATGACGAATTGCTGTGGAGTTTGTCCATGCAGTCTTCATTATCTTGTGCTGACTGTCCAGTGCTGGAATAAGGAGCACAAGCAGCCAGGGGTTTGCAGTCCGCGAGTATGTCTCTGATCAAAAACGAGGACGTGACTGTTCGCGGCTGCTGGGATATTTGTAAAGGAGAGTCCAGTCCGAGGGCGCGAGCGTGCCTTTGCACCGCGTCTTCCACTGAGGTCCGTCTCGGGGAGGGAGGCGACGAACAGCCGCTGTCCAGATCCGACCGCGGGCTCAACTCCGCTGGGAACCTGCACTCCCCCTTTGACATACACGGACTGGTCGGTCTGTGAGAAAGTATTGACTCGATCCCAAAGCTCGACCCGTTTGATACCTCCATCGCGAGACAAATCGATATCAAATGTGCATTTGTCCTTTCTGACACTGGTTTTGGTGATACAGCTAAAACTGGTAGATTTACTACGGCAAATTTAGATTACAATTCTGGCCATTTTTTTTAAAGTCCGACAAACTCCTTTAGATCTTGTCCCAGGAGGAAAAAAGGTCGTATATATTTATTTTTTTAAAAAGTTGTTTTTACCAGATCCTTCTTGTCGTTGACCGCAGGTCAGTTTTGTTGAATTTGTTGTCGTACAGTCCCTCAAAAGCAAATCCGTGAAGCGCACCGGCCAGTTTCAGCACCAAGGACAGGTACAGCTACATAAGAACAGCGCTATCAGCACTCATTAGAAAACTATTCTTTAGCTTGGAAACTTATCTGGCTTTCTAGAGGCACAACTACAACCCTGCTAAGCCCCAAATCCTCTGACCTAAACCCGATGCTGATGTGTAAAGTTCTAGTCCAGGTCTGCGAGGACTAAACCTGTGTAACGGGAGTATAAACACAGGCAGTGATCTCCACGACCTGAAAATGACACCCTCAAGGAAACAGCCAATGCCGGAGGAGGAACAAGCTTTTAAAGGTGTCCATTCCGCGTTTGTCCCGAGCGCCACATCGTTATTGGTTAAAGGGTGTTTTTGGGGGGGTGATGATCACGTATGTGTTGTGGGAGGGGGAGAAATGTAGTCAACCCTCCCTCTTTTCTTCTAAAGAAATCGCAGACACGGTGACATGGGATCCTGCACAAGGTGCTAGATTTTACATTCACCACGTTTCCTTTTTTCCTCTTTTAAACCAACACAGACCCAAAGACCCCCACAAGAACCCTCAGATAGCCCAGGGACCAATATAAAATTATAGATTTTTATTGACAACACTTAGATTTTTTTTAAATTCAATTTCAATAATCAGAAACGTGTATGTGTGTGTGTATATATATTCAGACAAAATTAAAAAAAATAATTCAGAAGAACTAATTACATCACTTTTTTTTAAATTGAGAGATTAATACTTGAAGAAGAAGCCTGATTCACAGGTGCTGAGATGTAATAATTTTAGCTCTGTTAATCCACCGTGTAAGTGCCTTGACCGAGAATCCCTCTCCTGCTTGCAGACTCCGAGTGGTGGGCGCTCATGGCTTTCTTCCGGGCTTCAGGATCTCGAAAGGTGTCCAGTGCTGGTCCCACCTACAGAATACAAAACACAGAATCCCATAAATCTTACACCGACTTCCAGCAGACTGGGATGCTGTCTTGGTAGGAAGACATTATTATATATAAGAAATATAAATGATATAAAATGTAAATGAAAAAGAGCATGTACTCCCATTGTATCTGATAAATCGACCTAGAGTAGGGAAACAGATTTAGGCTTATTGTAGTTCAACACCAAAAACAAAAAGATATGAATGACAGAGGAAAGTAAGATTTAGTCAGGATAGTCGAACATTAAAAAACATATCCCTGTTAAAGGCAGCAGAGACACTTTGCCCATGTTTTACTTCTGTAGCATCTAAGCTGGTACGTAAAAATGTATACTGACAGCTATTAAATAATAGAACTTGTTGGCACAGCACATTTATAATTTGAACAATGGCTCAAAACAGGCAGGTGTGTAAGAAAAACATGTATGAAAATGTCAATTTTTTTATGTTTAAAAAATGTTTATGGCATGTTTCTGAACAGCAAAACTGTGGTGAAACTTTACCGGTGCGTCACATCGTGTTTTAAATATGTTTATTTGTTTATCTTTTTTCCTTTTTCTATTCTAAAAAAATCTGTTGCCTCCCACAAACACTTTTGACACCTCCAAACCTTTTTGAATTAAATAGGAGGAACACACGTCTCAGGAAAGGTGGAATGAAAGAGATGTAAGGGAAGGTGACAATGCAAACAAACAAACAACAGGAATGAAGAAAATGAGTGTAGAATGAAGAAGAGAGTCAAGGATGCAAATGTCGATCCTGGTGCTATCAGGACAGCTACTTGACAGGCTGTAATGAGCAGAGGTAAATCTTTTATAAGGTTAACGCTCCTCTCTCTCTCCATCAGCTGTCATACAAGAGAGAATTTAGCGCAGGCGTGCAACCAAAATAACACTCTCCCTCCCTCATTAGAGCCGACTGAGGGTGGACGACAGGACAGGCAGCCACGGGGTGTGTGTGTGGTTGGGGAGGGGGTTGTAATTTGCAGAAGAAATTCAGACAGACAGGAAAAATAGGATGGTGGAGGAGTGCATGGAAAGAGTTAAAAGGAAAAAAATTGCAGTATGGGATATCATTGTGTGTGAGAGATAGCTTATATGCTCTGCACAACAACAATATTCATGTTTAACCATGTGAATGTGTCATGCAAAGAAGTATATCACCATGTTATTGTGTTTATGCTTTTTTTTATGTTCCTATATTTGTGATGCGAAAAAAAGCCTAAAATTAAATATTTAGGAGCGAATATGTGTATGCATATATATATATAATATATATATACACACACACACACACACACACACACTGTATATAGGCTACATATAACATTTTGCTACAATCTTAACAGTCACTTCTGTGTAATATGATGGCGTGAATACTTTTATGTGTTACAACAAATATCATTCTCAATAACCAATAATAGATGAACTTTTAAACTGTTAATTTGACCAACAAAACTCTCTTGTGATTACATATTTGTCACACATTGTCAAATTTATGTCAATACTAAGCGTCACAGTTCGATTCATTTTAGATGTGACTGAAGTTCTAATCTTTAGCTATTTTGTTAATCTTTTTGGCCGAATTATTACAAAGAAGTAATTTTTCATGAATCGGACATTAAGGATTATTGTCTCGTGCTGTATAATATCATCAAATGCGATGATATTACATATGAACAAAACTTCCTCAACTGGGTTTTTAATCATTTTTTGTTGCATTTTCGCAAATGCAATTTTTACTCGCAGTCTGGAGCCCTTGTAAATAACTACTGTGGCAAGTGCATATGTATTGTGGTGTTCCGTCAGCGCTTGTAAAGGTGTGTTTGGATGTGTGTAAGGGCCATCATTAGCTCAGCAGGGGTCTGATTCCTTCATAATTGGAAGCATTGGGGGTTGTCAATAGAGAATTTCCATGCACCGCTGACAGGTAGAGCTGTCAGGCTGGTAGCTAGCTTGTCAACGCAAAAGACCAATAAAAACAAAGCACTTTTGATTTACTTGGTGCTTTTGCATTAAGGCTAGCAGAGGGACCAAAACTGAAGGGGTTAGTGTACATGTGAACAATTGTCAGGGCTTGAGGCAGATATTGTTACTTTCAGCGTATATTTTTCAGCAGGGCATCCTCATACTTCACGCTGTCACAACACACACGCACATCCTCGCTCGCGCTCTCATGCACACACACACACACACAGACAGTGCACTGATCCTGTCAATCCTTCCAGTGAGAGTCAACTAAACCACTGAATGAAAAAAATAATTAATATAACATAAAATGCATGTAGCTGCCACAAATATAATTATATGTTATTTAAGAAACAAGCAGACTAATTAGGTGTAGTAGAAAAGCATGGAGGCTACAGAGTGAAAATGAAATAGTAAGCACTAGGGGAATTTTCACCTGCTGGAAACGAGGCATTTTCCACATGGATGGGGCCTCAGGCAAGGGGCGACTCTTGCGAAGCATGGTTGTTCGTGTATCCTGTATACGTCCAAGCTTAGCCTGCGAAGGATTCAATACCCTTACTGTTAATCACTCTTCTCACAGAATCAGAGGTTAATAGCAAAGTCATTCTGTGGTAACTTCAACAGACCTTCTTATGCCGATGGGCCTGCAGGATTTTGTCCTTGGTCTGCTGCTCTTCCAGCCATGTTTTAGCATACTTATACTCCATGAGCTCTGAGATTGGGGTGGATGGTCTAAAATGGAACAACAAATGGAACTGTTTTCTGAATCTGAATATAAGAGATTGTGATTTACAAATGATTTACACTTGTTTTGGTTGATAAAAGCATAATCAAAGAAATTTAACAAGAAAAGGGTTGTCTTCACAAATGAAAATTCTGTCATCATTTACACACCAATATGATGACTTCTTTGGAACATAAAATAGGATATTTAAAAATAATAATAATAATAATAATTATATAGGCCTAATGGAAGTCAGTGGTAACCAAAACTGTTTGGTTTCCAACATTCTTTTAAATATATTTTGTGTTCTGTAGAAGAAAGTAAATCTTCATGGAACAACACTAGGGTAAGTAAAACATCACAAAATTTTCACTTTTGGGTGAACTCTCTCTTTCATGTTGAATAAAATATTGCCAAATTCAGATTTCTGCAAGTGGATATTTCTTTTTATAGGGTTAGTTCACCCCAAAATAAAAGTTCTGTAATTACTCACCCTCATGTCGTTTCAAACATGTTAAACCTTTGTTCATCTTTGAATATGTTTTTGAATAAATCAGAGAGCCATCTGATCCTCTGTAAACAGAAACACAACTGAAATGTTCCCAGCTCCAGATACATAGTAAAATCCATCAGTAATGGGAAATCAGTGGATCAATTTACTCAACAGTTCTTTTCATCTGAGTTCATCTACTATCACTTATATTGTTGCTATAATATCTCTGCTACCCATATAACTATTTCACAATGTTTTTTATCAAAAGAAATCACAAAAGCTTGTAAGAAAAATTAAATTCTTCTAAAAAGATTCGGATGACTTCCTGTGCCTGTGCAAGTCATGATAATTCTGAAAATAAATCTAGTAATTAATGGATTGGATTTCAAATCATTATGGGTCGAGGCATCTGAAGTAACCAAGTAACGGTTTTATGGAAGGTAACTGCAATATTATTACTGAAATCTTATTAAAAATGACTTACACTACTAGTTACAGCGAAGAGTAATATTATTACTGTAACTAGTTACTGCTTACTTCCCAACACTAAAACTGAAATTCTGCTGCTGTTTATATAATAAGGTTCAGTGATATCTCAAATTCATAAATCATCAGTATATGTACCCTGTGCCGTTATGCGTATTTTATCTGGGCATTGTAATCAATGGCTCAACAACCTAATGAGTTTAAACAAGAAGCTAAGGGGCCTCCCAATCTAGTCATCCTGATGCTGGATGAGATTCTGGGTAATGCTATGGTCTGCCTTTCACTAGCGTTTGATCTTTGGCTGCCAGGTGTAAAGTTGGGGGGGGGGGGGGGGGGGGAAAAAAAAATTT
>JAUMHG010000038.1:5928226-5958464 GCA_032359395.1 Enteromius anoplus
AAAGTTTAATTCTCGTCATTATACATTACCATCACTCTGTTTTTCTATTTGATAATGTTCAGTGCTTTGCTACAATCGGTATTGTTAAAAGCGCTATATAAATAAAAGTGACTTGACCTGACCATAAGTCCTACATGATATGCTGAAAGTCTGGTAAGTACTGTAGGTGCCAGCCATATTAGGATTTATTCAATCTAATACCGATACAACCAATTGACGAATGTTTCGTCAAGTGCTTATCTATACGGCTGGCTAGTAGCTCCAATTTGCAGCCAAGCAAACAACTTTTTTTAAAACACAATGATTATTTTCCCCCCAAATTATTATTATTCATTTAAGAAATGTCATTGCCATACATCTAGCATGTAAAGGAGAACAATCCCTGCAGTACCGAATATGTTTGTGAAAACTTTTATTGACATTTTCTTACAGACAAAGCTTTGTTCCAGATGATACGATTTTTTTCAGTGCGGTGCCAAGTGTTTTTGAATGTTTTGATTCACTGCCTATATCTAGCGTAAGGGTGTGTATATGTGGGTGGAAGATGTAAACAGACAGTGGGAAAGAGACAAAGCCAAGGCAGAGGGAGGCATCATTAAAATGAATATCAGCATCTAGAGATTTACAAACGGTTTCTTCCTCTTTATAAAAATTATTAGCGAGCTTTTAAGTAATGTGGGATTCCTATCTTATTATTTGAAATATTAGTATTCTTCTTTTTTTTTTTTTTTTTTGGTAAATGATTGTTTTCACAAAAAATCCTTCTGATTCCTCTCAGCACAGCTTTGATTGAGATTAGACCGAGACCGTAATGGTGAACACAGCTGTATCTCACCTGTTAGGAATCCCAAATGAAGCATCTGGTGGTATGTGAGCTGTTGCAGACCTGCGAAACTCCTCTCTGGTCAACGGCTGACGCCGAATGTCGTGGGTGGCGCGGTACTGGTGCAGCTCTTTAGCAGTAACCAAGCCTGACTTGACCCCTTCTCGGTTAAGGGCGATAAAATCCCTCTCAGTCTCCCTGTTTCTGGTAGACATAGTGTGAGTGTGCCAGCTGGAGATGGCTAAATATTGAAAAAAAAAGAGAGAAATCAACAAAGATTTAATTCAGCGCACACAATTCCTTTAATGAGAAGGATTACAGGGCGCTAAGTTTTTTAATAAAGCATTTCCATCTCGTTTTCCCTTGAAAATATCAAAAGAAGATACATTTACTTGAGATACAAAACTGTAGAAGACTCAAAGGCTTGCTTTCAGATGATATGTCTCCAACTGAATGCAATTAAATGTATGCATACAACAAGAAAACAATTTGCCAGCAAGGATATTATAGTTAACGGAAACGAACGTTTAAAAAAAAACGAAAATTAACTTAAACTGTTTTGTGTGTTTACAAAACTAACTTAATATTATAAAAAAAACGTCCTTCGTTTTCGTCTTTGTAATAAGACTTTTGGGTGAATCTATTTACTTCCCGCTGCCAGTTTTAAGCCCGGTGTTTTACCCGTATGGCACCACGTAGTCTGTGACGTCACGTGTCCACAGTCTGTCCGCAATGCCGCTGGCCAGCGCGATGGCTGCAGCAAAAGTCGGAAGAAAGCAGATTTCTAGGGCTGGGCGATATATATCGAACGATATATTATGCGCATCTCGTCAGTAAAGCCGGTTCTTTGATTGAAATCTCAAAAAAAGCGACAAATCTAGCGCCTTCTTGGACAAACCTCTGCGAGTCTCCGGTACTGCCGCGCGAGCTCGACGCTTCTTTTCCGAGCGCGCACACACACCTCTCCCTGCGTCTGTTCTGTTCAACGAGCGGCTGATAGGAGCAGAGCTTTTGGTTAAAATAGATATTGTGTTGCTTCTAACTCGCTTTTAAATGCAAATATAGCCAAAATCACAGCATAGCCATTGTTTATATCTTATGTGTATTTGACTTCACCAGACAACGGCTCCATTATAAATCAGGAGTTTAATCCAGATTAACATCTTTTAAAATAGAGCTAGTTTAGAAGGCCTAATAATGGGGTGCATTTCAGTCACTATTTCATATTCATACCGTGTTTTCTGACAACAGAAACCATTAAATATATCAGTGAAAACAGTTATATTATAGTTTTTATTATACAATACTTATTCTGGTGATTTTGATTCATGCACCTGACACATATCCTAATTTACAAAAGAAAAAAAACGAAAACTAACACTGTAACTAATAAAAACTAAACTAAAACTAAGCAATTTCAAAATATAAAAACTAGCAAATCTGCCTCTAAAAACGAATTAAAACTAACTGAATTTGAAAACAAAAAGTCGAAACGAAATAAACACTAAAACTAATGAAAAATCCCAAACTATTATAACCTTGTTTGCCAACAGGGTTAGAAAAACTTAATTCAAGAAATATTCTCAGAAATCATACATCATATTGCTTTTGAAGTACATTTGTCTTATTGAAAGATTATTTTCACTTAAAAATACTATTCTTCTTGGAATGTGTTGCAGCTTTGGATACTGATGATTGGATATATACTTAAGTCTAAATAAGACTGCTTTTTGTACTAAGACTTTTAAGATTAAAAAAAAAGCCCTCTATAGACAAATATCACTATACTGTTAAATGACACATAGCCTACTTCTGAGTGCTTAGGTTAGAAATATAAGCAGTATTCAAACTATTAGATAGACATAGACAGATCAGTTTGCAGCAGAGAATACACAAAACTGCTCAATGGCTTTGGTGACTTTATGACACCAGGTGAATAAAAGTAGGCATGGGCTCCTGCAAGGGTCTGGCTGACATGTTCAGAACCAAGTCCAAGTAGAGATCAGTTTTGGTGTTTTCTGCAATAGTAGTTACATAAGAAATTGTGATGAGTAAGCTTAAGCATGACAGGGTAACCTCAGCCTAGAACTGCATCATAGGTTATGGGACTGTATAAGGGCTTGACACTTGCAGTCACTGCCTGTTGTCTGTTGGAAGTGCATAATTAAAGTGTGAGACGGGGAGCCAGTGCAGAAGCCAGGCACAGTTTAGTATGCTAACAGGAGCACACTGACAGCACAGGCTAAGCGCCTGAGGGGACACTTACTGAAGAAAACGCACTGTGACATCATTCTGTGACAAGAGTTGAGGGGGAACGGGAGCGTTGTCTCATAAACAAAAGGCTTTGAGTTAGTTTAGATAGAGCTTTATAATGACTGAATTATAATGTTGAGCTTTCGAATGTAAAGCCAACAGGGGTAAAGGCGAAAGTTTTAAAGGCGAATATAATGTCAATTTTACAAAACTGTTTTGCCACTTACCCTCTGGCACTCCTCCATCCTCAACTATGGTTGCTGTCCCAAAAACAAAGTCAGGTCCCGGATAGGACAAACCTCTCGACTTGGTCTTTCCAAGAGCTGGCTATAGAAAACACAATAATGAGATAAAAAAGACTTTAGGACGCTATTTCATGAAATATTTGTATTCATTAAATTTTTTAAATACATTTAAATAAGCAAAATCTTCCTCCAGGCTTCACCTCAGGAACAGTAACAATACCCTCAGGTTTTTCCCACTTGTACAATATTATAAAAAAAATCTTAAAAATTATAATTAAATTTTTTAAAAGTACATTTTAATAATTTCTTGTTGCTAAATATGTATACATTTATAAATAATATTTTTTTAGTAATTGTTTTTTTTTTTATTTTCATCTAATCTTCTCTCCAAAGGCCGGTTTATGTCTATTTTCTGACAGAACAATAGCTCTTGTTTTTCAAGACCTTTTTTTTCCTGAACCTGTAAACTGTCAATCAAACTGTCAATCATCCTCAATTACATCACCACAATAAAGGCACCGTTAAACTGAAGCATTTAACGGCGCAAGACAATGCATGCATCACAATGTCAAAGTTTTACAGACCTCTAGAGTGGCGGCTGATTTCTTGATTGACAGGCAGTTTTCAATTTCCTTTTACTGTCTATTAATAAAATCATAATTATGCACAAACTTATTACCATAAAACATTCCGCAAAAGAAGCCCAAATGACTGTGGTATCTGGCAGCACAGTAAAACGAATTCCCATTGAACGTTGATGTGAGTGATCTTGATGGCTGATTTCTTAAGTCAGGACTCAGTCTGAATCACTAGCACAATGTAGTCCAGTCAGTTCAAGTAGAGTATGATTTATGTCTCCAGAGTCATAACTGTAAGATGATTGACAGCTAAAGAGTTGAAAAAGGCAACACTTATCCTACCATGTGTGTGTAGGGGGGGTTGTTTGGGAGGGGGGTATTTACCCCTTACCATCATTTACTCAGAGAGAAGCTCTCATGGGGCAAAAGAAAAGCCCACTATTTTTCTCTGAGCTCTGTTAAACAGCTCAAAGCCTTGTTTTAAGAGCAGCTTAGCTGCGAAAAGGTGAAAAATTGAGAATCAAACCACGGCAAAGGTGACAACCGGATGTATCAAAAGTGATCTGTGGAATATGGTGCCTGAGCACTCCAGAAGTACAAATCTTTGATGTTTGATGGAACATGAGGGAGGTGTGCTCGTGTGTCAGTCACAGAGTTACAGTCATGTCGGCGGTTCTCCTCACGCTGCCGTATGCAATTTTTGGAGGGAGAAAAGAATCAACGCAGTGAGTCTGTCATCATCTCTGGAGATCTCTGTTTGTTTGCTGTGCTCTAAAGACTTAATTCTTGGTTAAAAACCCTCAATCCTTCATTATTCTGAGCTTCGAATTGTCTACATTGAAAAATGGATTTGAAAGATATTTGTCATTGGACCCCCACCAATCAGGCTGGGCAAGTAAAGCCCTCCAAAAACCGAAGTCGACCGCCAAACTTGGCCCTCTTTTTATGATGAATTCCTAAACACAGCCAAATTGAGATAACCCAAATCTTCCTTGGCCTCTTTAACTCGCAGGCACCCAACCTCTAGTTAACATGTCTGCTGAAACGTATCAAACGCTTCTTAAAAGCCCCAATCTTTTGAGCAAGTGCCACCAGGCTTCTCGGCCAGCCCTTTAATCCCCTTCGCAATTTTAATCTGCAGATTGTTTTGAGGAGATCACTTAGAGATGCCTGACGGAACGTGTTGACCGCTGGCGTAAAACGGCTAATCAGACCCCTCAAAACATTATTGGGCCTTTCATTTGCTATAAAAAGGCTGAAAGAGAAGGGGACAACAGAAAAGGCAAGTCGGGCGAAGGATTATGTTAAGCAAAAGCTCCTTTTATATTGTCATTTACTGGTGATCTGTCTCTATATTGTGTTTTCATTAACCAGGCATGGACTTGCTGAATGAGCCAGAGGCCGGCATGAGAATAGGGCCGCTTCAGGAGAGGCTACACAAGGGTCAGCGGGAGCAGATTATTCGCACAAGCTAAAAGAGACAGAGAACAGGGGGACATAATCATCTCTTACTAAGGAGACCCCTTCAGTCTATTCAGGCCCCCGTGCTTTAATTTCACCATCCTTTTGTGTTCTCTTGCTCATGTGTGCTTTTAGGATTTCGCTTGAGCTGCTGAGATTAGCTTAGCGCTGAACCTGTGAGTCCATCACTGCACTTTTCAGTCCCGTTGAACACTTGCACAAGTTTTTTTCCTCACATGTTGCGAATACCATGTGGTATTTGTCTTTCTTTCCTTGATCTCACCCAGACATCGTTCCCGACAGCCTTGCTACTAGATTTTCACACATTTTCGGAGACGAAGCTTCTGGATAAAACTGCTCTGCTCCTCCTGTCCAAGACCTAGTAGGTTTATTCGGCCCCTACGGAACCGGTTTAATCTTATCAGGCAGCGGCATGGAGAACTGCGAGCCAGGCCTGATCATCTCATCTCATCAGTGCTGACAGACAGCTTCGCCGTCAGTTTCTTACAAATAAAAGTGCCCATGATGATGATTAGAGGATAACGGCAGTAATGCTCACCGAACTGTCTCCACTAATTATTATCCCGTTCTTCCAACTCAGTTCAGCGCCATCTGGTGCCTGATTACAGGACAGCAGGCACATTGGCTTAAAATTAATCTCTTCATCTCAACTAAGCTAAAGAGAGGGAATGAATGGCGGAGAGAAAGTGGAAGTGGGGAAGCACAAAAAAGAATCTGTATCTTTGTCACAGTGTGATCTGATACAATTCATGGAGAGAGAATTCAAAAATATTCAGTTATAAAGAAGCAGAGAGGAAAACGTGCTCTATACATGTACATTGCTGTATGCACTAGAAGGCAATCCATAAAATGCCAACATATTTAAGTCAGCCAAAAAAATACATTTATTAATAAGGATTAGGTCAAAAATGCTGAGGGGAGAGAAAGTGGACTCATAACCCTAACTTTCTCATCAGATCACAGCTTTTCTCTTCTCTAGCTAAATCCGTCAAATCTAAATTAATATCAGCCCCACTTCTAAAATCCCCAGAATGTCAATGCGCGCATATGTGCAATGCAAACATACACACACACACACACACACACATTCATCTCCTCTATAGTCTGGCTGGTTATTAAGATGCTAACTGTCTTTATGTGTGGCAAATCCTGAAGCTCTGGGTATAATTGATGAGGCATTTCCATAAAGAGGGTCAGCTAATTGGGAGCATGTGTCTGGGCAAGCTTGTGCTACCCTTCTTCAATACAGATGAGTGTTATCCTACTGCTTTAGATGTATGTATGCTTAAGTATGTATGCGTGGGTGTGTTTAATAAAAACGCTGCACAGCTTAGATCACATACGGCGTTTAAACCATGTTAATAAGCCGTACAGAAAGTAGACATGTTTAAGGGTGCAAGCCGTTTTTAGAATTTGTACAAGGATGATCAAAATGCAGCCAGGACAATGGCATATTTCAAAAGTTAGTAACCTTTATTCAGCAATCCTGGTAAGAAATCACGGTTTATACAAAAAAAAGAACACGAAAGCACCAAATCTGCCCCCTGAAAATTCAGCTTTACCATCACAGAAATAAAATGCTATCATCATTTTATTTTAAATTGCACTGATATTTCACAGCTATAATAGTGGCCCCTCAGACTACATAAATAGTTAGCACTGCAACGGAACAAGAATGATATATGTGTTTCCATTCTCTTTATCCATAAATGAACGCATACAGCCCTTGTTATGACAGACTGCATATGCCAAAGGTCTCTTTCCTTAACTCATTTACATTTATCTATTATGCAAGCAGTTTACAGTTATGTATTGGGTTCATGCTTATGTATCTGTCTCTCTGCTCCCTGCTTGTGTCTACAGCAGTCCCAGCTGGATCCCATTAATAATAAGGCCCTGTGTTGCTACAGAAACCGTGTGGAAACTAACGCACCTTGCAGAAGTGGTAGCGAGGAACTGTATGCGTGGGCATACAGTGTGGATGCCTATGTGAAACTAAAGTGGGTGAAGGTCAAGGTCGGGGCCAGTTCTTTTGCAATTCAAATAAATTCCAGATGCCAATTAAAGTCACCAAGCAACTGTATGAAATTTGAGCTTCATTTGCAAAGTATTAAACTCTAATATTGCTTTTTAAAGCACGCAGAGCCTTCAAAAGATATATCTTTTTAATTTACACATGCTTAAGTTTAATTTAGGCAAAAACAGCTTCAGGCCACAATGCATATACATAATAAATTTGCGCTGCAGGCGAGTATCGGCTACAGTAGAGATTTGCTTAAGAATGAACTGCACATTGCCGTGTGTCTAACATTAGCTACACAGGCTGAATGAAGCGAATGGTAATGAGTGGGAAGAGGGGACTGTGAATGGGGCCCAGCCAGCCTGCTGCACAGCAGGGCTCTCTCAGACACCAGAGAACAACAAAAGCCCCAAATCTGCTCCCCTGATCTCTAATTTACTGGTCATCAGGGAATACAGGCATGAAAACAGGATTTATTGGCCATGCCTCATCAAAAAGGAATTAACAAGAGGAGAGGAAAAGAGAGGAGAAGCCTTTTAGCACTTTTCTCACTATCAACTTTTCGGTCAGAAACAGAGAAAACCACACGTTGGGTGCTTGCTTCAGGATGCAGACAGATTCATCTCCTTTTCACTTTGAGGCCCATTAGCACATTACTAAGATACATGTCCCTTTTCCCCACGGGACAGCCATACATCAGCCCTACATAAGCAGAGAAAACTTCAGCAATGATGAACTGCTGCGCAGGCCGACAAGAGACGCGCTCAGCACAAGGGACTTGCTGCAGTTGGCCTATTTCTTAATGAATATGAGTCTTTTACGGGGTCTCCCTTTACATTGCAAGCGAGCAAAGACAGTCTCCGCTGATTGAAAGAGGTTGAATGTTCGAACACACAGCTCTCAAAACTAGACGCGCGATAGGGAAGAAATAGAGCAACATCAGGCAACGCCACAAGAATAAAAGCTTAAATCCTCACAGATGACTCTGTCATTGTTCCAGCGCAATGCCAAAACCTGTAGCTATGAGTGCTCACAATGAAAAAGAATGAGAAATCCTTGATCTCGTGGGACTATGGGAACATGCACGCAGTTCATTATCATAGTCATTTAAATACAGTAATCCTATTTTCTGCATCAGTCAAAAGGGGCATATCAAATAACCCAAGAGAACATTAGAAAGAAAGGAGGGGCGAGAGCAAGCAAAGGTCTAACCGAGGCATCTTATCCCACCAGGGATGGACAGGATGATTGGATGAGTGTGAAAAGAGAGAAAGGCCATGGGAGCGAAGGAAAAGGAGAAACATTGAGGATTGTGCAGGTTCATTTCATTCTTCCTTCTGCTCCAGTGGAAGACTTGATGAAGTTGAAATGAAGCAGAATTAGATGAAAGACACGCCGGAAGTACTTCATTAGAGATTCAAGACCTACGCTGGGTTTCACAAAGAGGGTTAACTACAAGAGAAGGCAGAGAAAGAAAAAAAGTGATCGGCACCAAACACTGTTCCCCAAATGTCAGTACCACGCTCTCTTAAAAATAAAAGTTCTTTGTTGCAATCTGCCGTTCTAAGAAGAACCCTTAACATCTTTGGAAGCTTTCTAAGCACTAAAAGTTCTTTGTAGAGGAAAAAAACTAACTAAAAATTATTCACTGAAAGTTTTCCTATGGCATCATTGTGAAAACACCCTTTTGGAACCTTTACAGTTTGACACTATTATCATGTACAAATCCTTTACTCAAACATTCAGAAGAAATAACAATTTGTTGGTTGCAAAAACATATTCATTGCAGCTAGGACAACAAACTTGTTTCATGAAACAGGCCTCTGGGTGGGTTGCAAATTCTGGGTGTGTATCTTTAAAAAAAACCTATTGATTTACGATTTAGCTCATTAATATTAGGGTTACGTGACGTGAATGGTGTGTGTGTGAGATAAAGCAGACATGTGAAACGTGTCGTTCTGCTGTGGTATTAGAGGACAGTGCTGAGAAAGGCTGATCACACGAGCATCAGTCATGGTCGGATTGATTCAGAGACTAACTCCGCCATCTAGTGCTCATTTAAGTTATGACGTTGTTATTGTGTTGTACATTTCCAAACAAAAAGGTGAAAAATCCACAATTTGTTTCAAATTTATACATTAAAAATGATTTGTTTGTTTATCTTGAAGGCGAGAATTAAGCATTCGTACATGGTGCTATATGCAGGTAAACGTTTACAAAGTTAAATTTTCTAGTACTAGTCAAAACCATCAGTAAAACCAGTCCTGACCTTTATTAATAGAGGACGATGCAGCATAGACTCTCTTACCACACCAACACGAGGACTTTCCATTTCTGACTCCTTGAATCCCTAGTGTCACATAAAAGTATTAGATCTTTACAACTTTTGATTTGAAAAGGTTAAAATAACAATTAGCACATATCGATTGCACATTGTGGAAAATAATATCGCCAAACCTATTTCCAACCTGTAAGTTAGAGCGAGAATGACAGGTGAAAAGCACGGTTCCCTGTTGCTGTTTGTGGATTTATAAATCTTGGTAATTCTTGATGAGGTAACTGCAGTTCAAAAGCATTCAAATACACCAAACCTTGTTTCTGGTTGTGTTGCGTTGTCGTGGAGATGGGACGCTCCCGCCAGCACGAGTATCGCGATGTTACTTTATGCTGCGTCTCCTTTGAAGGTTGCATACGTCATCGGGGAAGTCTCATTTTAAAAAAGTAGCCATTAAATTGCAAAGTCAAAAATAAATAATAGTATTTTACACCGTACAAAGAATAACTGGGAATTTTATTGTGGGGACTATAATATTATTATATTGCTGAAGCCTATGATTCTTTTGAAATGTATTTATGTAAGACTTGAATTTATGGTGAAATATGATGTATTTTAAAAGTCAAACATTTGATATGTCCTACAATCCAAAATCACCGCATCAGTGAGTTCACCGATCTTGAGGATCACTCCAGCACGATAGAGGGAAGCATTGTACAATAGATGCGAAGACCGAGACCAACAGAAGAGAAAGAGCACATGCGACTAAAACATGGTATGGTAACAGAGTTGACGCAAGATTTGGGGACACACATTATTTCAAGAAAAAAAAAAATGTAAATAAGTTAATTTTGTAGAATTAAGTAAGTAACTATTTAGGACTTTTACAAATAAAATACATAAACCAAAAGAAAAGTACTGTAAAATATTTTGACATTGATTCATGATGGGAAAAAAAATACACTGACTAATTCAGACAAGAAGAAATCATGATTTTTAGCTATTTAAGACACTTTTAAAATAAATTATTCCTAACAATTAGTAAATAATAATAATAATACATTATTTTTAATAATAATAATAAAGCTGAAACAATAATGAATAATGAATACCCCCAATTATAGAATCATTAATTATAGAATTATAAACTTTATCTGTTCTGTTTTGTTAATTTTTTTTGTAGTTTACTTAGCCTGCATTGTGAATACAAAACTCTAGTGTTTTCTGTTTATAAGGAACTTTCCAATCACGTTACTGGAATCACCCCAACACTGCATGTTTTCCATGTCTCCATAATCCAACATCTGCTTCTGCTCATCAGCTCAGTCGAAACTCCAAGACCTTAAATGGGTGTGTCAGACAAAGGACAGATGCAAAATGTGCAGTGTTGGTAGGATCGAGGAATGTGGTTGGAATCCACGTACACCTAGATTTAAAGGGCACCCAGAGAAGAGGAGGTACATGCACACTTTAAATGTGTTTGTTGTACAAGAGGTTGCCTTTTTTTGAAGAGTTAAGCAAACAGTGAAGACATTTAAACCTAAACTTCTTTCACCTCCATTGCATGTAAAAAGTGTAACTGCAGCTCTTAATTTCTAGTTTAAAGCGACCTCTGGTGGTGGAAATCTTAATACTAAAAAAAGAGTTTCTCAAATCGGACGCGACAGCGGTTACGCGGTCTACAGCTGCCTAAATTCCCCACAGATTACCAAATATAACTCATCTGATCCTATGGGCTCTTTTAGAAGTTAGGCCTATCCCATCCTTAATAATGCCTAAAATCGGTTTACATTACGAGCTCAATAAGTCTGTATAAGCAAAGCAAAGGGTGCACAGTTATTTTAATAAAGGGCACTTAAATATATATATAACAAGGCACTCAAGATTTGTCAGAGACTAGGTTGTCGCAGTAAGCAGGGCTGACTCGCGTATGCAGGACCCGGAGGCTGCAGTCTCGAGCTGCGGCTTCCTCAGCATCAGCATCTCCATCGACTCGCATCTTTTGTAGACTAGGGTCCTGTGACGAGCAGAAGAGGAAACGGCCGAGTATATCGGCTTGAAGGTAACACAGTCATTGTCCTTTAGCTATAACGCATCCTGCATTTGCATGTGTTTTTAGAGGCCAAATGGTTTGTTTCAGAGAGAGGACGATGTGAATTTAATGAGCTATATTTGGACAGATATGGGATGGGTCGGTCTGCGGTATGCGGTAATTTAGTGCCTGACCGAATGTGTTAGCGTACTTGTACTATACCCTTGTTTTAAATAGAGCTAGTCTGTTTGAATTGTGTACGAGTGAGATGTCTGATACTGAAATACCAGGCTGTCAGCTAAAAAATGGTGGGCCACCGAATGACCTTCCCAGGTTTATTTTATTTAATGTCTCTGAGCTCACGCGTGTTTTTGTGTAGGCCTATGTCCAATATGTTTAACATATTTTTCTGCAGCTGTTAAAAGAAGGAAATTTGGAACCTAAACAGAAGAGACAATGAAGTCTTCTCTAGCAGCTGGTTTTGTGTTGTGTAAGTATGCTAACGTGTCCTTTAAAATTTTAATTGTGAAGAGAAAATTAAGTAGCCTATTGAATGCACTAAACGCAGGTGAAATGACAATTCTTCTTTCTAAGACCACTTCAAATAACATTAATGTAGAAAGTTCTCTGTTCGTTATGATGTTGCAAGATGGTTTGAGGGCTGTCATAAATTTTTAATGCTTTGGAGCATAGACTTGAGTTGGTCTCTTAGCAGATTATTGCTTAAAAAGTGAAAAAAAGTAGATTAAGAAAAGTGTACAGAATACTACTCAAAAATACTATTTAAAAGTTTTGATAAATGCACTGCTCACACTAAAATAATCAATAATCAAATGTATTAACCCATGGAGGTCTGGATTCGGAGTCGCTCAAAATTAAAGTGAAAAAACACACTTCAGTTTGATCCAACTTTGATGTAATGTCCTTAAAACAAGTCAAAATGAGGCTCTGTATGACCTCCCTACAATGCCTGGGCATGCTCCTGATGAGGTTGTGGATGGTCTCCTGAGGGACCTCCTCCCAAACCTGGACTAAATCATCCGCCAACTCCTGGACTATCTGTGGTTAAAACGTGGTGTTGGTGGATGGAGCGAGACATGATGTTTCGGATCTATTCAACTGGATTCATGTCTGGGGACATGAATAACATCAATGCCTTCATCTTGCAGGAACTGTTGACACACTCCAGGCCAATGGCACCAGCATATTGTCTCACAAGGGGTCTAAGGATCTAGTCTCGGTACCTAATGGCAGTCAGGCTACCTCTGGCGAGTATATGGAGGGCTGTGTGGCCCTCCAAAAAAATGCCACCCCACACCATTACTGACCCACTGCCAAACTGGTCATGCTGGAGGATGTTGCAGGCAGCAGAAGGACTTCCATGGCGTCTCCAGACTCTGTCACGTCTGTCACATGTGCTCAGTGTAAACCTGCTTTCATCTGTGAAGAGCACAGGGCGCCAGTGCAAATCTCTTGCAAATGCCAAACGTCTTGCACGGTGTTGGGCTGTAAGCCTGTAGATCGGGCCCTCATACCACCCTCATGGAATCTGTTTCTGACCGTTTGAGCAGACACATGCTCATTTGTGACCTGCTGGAGGTCATTTTGCAGGGCTCTTGCAGTGCTCCTCCTGTTCCTCCTTGCACAAAGGTGGAGGTAGCGGTCCTGCTGCTGGGTTGTTGCCCTCCTACGGCCTCCACATCTCCTGATGTAGTGGCCTGTCTCCTGGTAGCGCCTCCATGCTCTGGACACTACGCTGACAGACACAGCAAACCTTCTTGCCACAGCTGACATTGATGTGCCATCCTGGATGAGCTGCACTACCTGAGCCACTTGTCATGCTACCACTAGAGTGAAAGTGTAACCCCCCTGGGTCCGCTTCCACCACGACACGTCCTCGCTCCGAGCTGGTCTCGTACCCAGGTCTCCGGCTCCGGCTCTAACCAGGAGGCTTAAGGCCATGACCTCTAGCATCAGTCGCTAGAGCTCCTCTTTTTGAGATCAGGGGAGTGAGGTTTTACCTGCACAGCACTCACTTGCTGGCCTCCGTTACAAAAGCACCGCCAGCATTCAAAAGTGACCAAAACATCAGCCAGAAAGCATAAGAACTGAGAAGTATTCTGTGGTCACCACCTGCAGAACCACTCCTTTCTTGGGGGTGTCTTGCAAATTGCCTATAATTTCCACCTGTTTTCTATTACATTTGCCCAACAGCGTGTAAAATTAATTTTCAATCAGTTCCTAAGTGGGCAGTTTGATTTCACAGAAGTGTTACTGACTTGGAGTTACTTTGTGTTGTTTAAGTGTTCCCTATATTTTTTTGAGCAGTGTATTTTCCAACACGTTTTAAATAAAACGGCAAGAGAATCAAAGCCATAAAACTAAACAAGTCGTTTTACAAATTTGAGGCTGAAATCTTAAAATTTCAGTAAGATTTTGTCTGAGCGCAGATAGTTCCAAATAGTTCCACTTGATAACATTCACTCTACACATTCATTTCCAATGTGGGCATTTTTGTCAATTGTGGCTTGAAGAATGTAAAAGCATGTTCTCATAACGTGTCAAAATACTAAAATACAGTATTGTCATCATGATTTTATTTTCTCTAGCTTGGAAAGACACAAATAATACTATAGAACCTGTAAGAACAGCCAAGGTGCAGCAGAATGTAGAGACCACGAAATCAGCCCAATTACCCTTTCTATTAAATAGTCTTTTAAACGCATGTAAAAGACTACTTTAAAGTCAACTGTTCAGCTCATAACACTTCTCCATTTGTGTTTGTAAAAATGCATTTATAATAAGCTATACATCTAAAATATAGGTTTTGTTGTTGTAAAAACAACAAAATGCTCATCTTATTCTTGAAAATATTAAATATGCTCCGTAAGCATACTAAAGTCATATTTCCTAAATTAAAGTTCTTGTTATTTTATTTTTTACAGTAACATGTTTGTGGTGTATGGTGGGTGTGATAACCGCATCAGATCCATACCAGAAACCCAGCTTCTTGGATTTTAACTCTTGGTTCTGGAACACCCCTCGAGGGCCACAGATGTACTCCTGCCTTACGTACATAGAGAAGAACCTCCGGGTTGACTGTGAATTCCCAGAGACCCGCAATGTACCGGGGCCATACTGCGAGTTCAAACAGGACGGGCGACTCATGGGCTCCACCTACCCAAACATTCCGGTCCAAATTATCCCACATATTGAGACCCGACGCCGAGCCAATGTGACCCTGGTGTCACCTAACATTTGTCGCCTCACCTGGATGCCCTTGTCCGATGACCGCGCATACACCTACACATGCAGGGTTTATCAGGGCAGCACCTGGAAGGAGAATAGCATGGCATTCCATCAAAGTGAGTTTGAACATGTCTCAGCAAACCTCCTTGTGCTGAAATTCAAAACACATTGCCTAGGAATTATGCAATGCCTTAAAATAAAATGTGTTGTCACTGCTCGTGACGTTTTCTTCTTTCAAAATCTGCATGCTTTCGCAATCTGTCTGCTCTCATATCATTGCTTTGCTGTTTATTTTTTGTCTCTCTGTTTCAAACAGGACATCTTCTGGTGTGCTCTGCATTAAGCATATTCTTTCACACTGGACCATGGATGCTTGCAGCTGTGATATCGCTTCCTGTTTCCCTTGGGCTTCTGTTAGCATGACCAGATCAACAACGAACAGGCTAAAACTCAAAGCCATTCTCACATTTAACTGCCTTTGAATTACATTTATATTGAGTTATTTTTACATCTTACACGGTTAGGTTGACTTTTATGTTGTTGTTGTTTTCTTACAGTCCTAAAGTTTCTGTGGTGAACATCATTATTACATCTTCAGGATTCACAGTGAAAACAAAAAACTAACTAGACATGATGCATGTGACCCAATCAAGTATGTGTGTTCAAAAAGCTGTTTGATACTGAACATGAAATAACATTAGTATACCATGCAAATTAGGATGATGAACATGTTCTTACCACCTAAAGATGTCCAACTAACAAGTGTTTGAAGGTAGTCTTATAGTGCAATACTACAGTTGTACTACACTTCTGTTTGAAAGTTTAGAAAAAGATTAATACGTTTATTCATCAAGGATACATTAAATTGATCAAACGTGACAGTAAAAATATTTAACATTTTATCAAATATGTCTATTTCTATACATTTCATCTCATTAAAGAATCCTGAAATGCATTTACTGTAGTACAGTTTTTGACATCATATCATGTGAGAATCATGTGACGCTAAAGTCTGGACAGCTTTGCCATCACAGAAATGAATATTTCTTTAAGAATATATTCAAATAGAAATGGTTATTTTAAATTAAAAACTATTTTAAAAATATAACTGTTTTATTGTATTTATAATCAAATAAATGCAGCCTTGGTGAGCGTAGAGATTTCTTTTAAAAGCATTCTAAAACTCCTTCCTGACTCCAAATTTTTGAACAGTAGTGTTTGTTTAATGTTGATTTCAGTCTGAACATTAAGTACAGTAAGTATTGTAGCTGCTAAACACAATCTATGAAATGAATTTTTCCTTGAATACACAGTAATATTAGTATCACTGAACGTGGTTTGTTTGTCTTTTGCATTGAATTCAGATGAAGGAAATATGTTACTGTTTTGATACATGGCAGAGGACCTTTATACCGTATCAATTATGTGCTTCCTTCAATCATATAGTAGCTCAAAAAGATATTATACTTTTTATTGCTGACATTTTTGTAATATTTTTAGAAATACTTAAGTGAAATCATTGTAAGAGTAATCTGTAATATCATTTATCAGAAGGCTGATATATCGTTCCTTGCAATTTGTCCCGTGCAAAATGTATCATACAAGTTTATCATTGTCTTAGTCCTTCTATTTTTCATTTGAATAAGGACAGCTCTGTCTGAAGGACATAACCACTGCTGACATATTATATTGCAGCACTCACACATGATGCAACTAAATATCCTATGGACAACAATTCAAGGACTTTTGTTCAGTAACGTTTAGGGTAAAGAATGAGACAAGCCTGGAACAGAACGCAAGTGGATAGGACTGAGTCTATTAGGGTTACATGATGATTTTGTAATCAAATGTACTCTTACTTATGTTTCTATGTGTGTTCCGTTGCATTTGCATGCACGGTGCAGCTGCTGTATGCACATGCTTTCATTGCACTGTGTGCTTCCACATGTCTAGCTGCTTCTTACACAAGCTTCCTTGCACTAACCTTAAGTGCCTCAGGTGGGCTTTAAGGTATAATCTAAGCTTTAGCAATGTAGTGCTTTGTCTCTTTCATTTTAATGACTTACAAATACTGCATAGCAATATTTTCAAGCGCCAGCACGCACATTTCACACACTTTTATTTCTGAGGAAAACCTTTGTTTTTTATTCTTTCACTGTTATTCCATTGCTTCTATTACGGATCTGTATTGAGAAATGTCACAGAAAAAAATAAAGGAAATGTAGAGTGTAACCTGTTTCTTTTCTTATGTTTTTTACTTAGCCTACATCAACACACATTTGAGAATGTTAAAGTGCTGTTATTCTTAGTTAGCTTTATCAGAGATTTTACAATGTTTTATAACATTTCAGACCACGATTTCTTCAACTTTTAATGGATTTCAAAATACGATGATTCCCTTTGGTGGGACCACCTTCCTAAAAATGGTAAGCATGATATTAAAAATGTTTCCAAAATTGTTTCCAAAATTAATAAACTGGGTTTTTATTTGTTCTTGAAGCCAAAACGTGTTATATTTGGATTTTCTGTGCAGTATTAGGGTATAAGAAAACCATTTACAATTCATTTCAAATATATTTGTATAGCATTGTACACCATAAGAATAAAATTTAAAAGAAAACAGCTTTACAGAAAATAGTGTAGGAACCATAACAACATGAAAATGAAGGGGACACATTAATTAAATATTATTACAATTCTCTCTATATACATATGCAAAATATTCATAATATACAGATGCATATAATCCAATAAAGTAACATGAGCCTTCGTTAAATTTTAATAACGTAGCCTATGAGACTGATGGCGTAAAAAAGTGCATTACGAGTTTTTACTAAAACCATGAAAAGATATGAAGCAACAACTGCCACACATTGGCTGAACCCTCTAAATATAGACACCTTTCTAAAGAGAGCAGATCTCTAAACATACAAGACGGAGCCCAAAAGTTTCTTCCCGAACTCTTAAAACTTATTAAGTAACCCAGTTTCAAAGGAAAAGCTTAATATAGCTATATATGTCTGAATTGGCTGCACAATAAAACATCAGAGGCACTTTAAAGGGTGTGGCAGACTCAAACGGTGGCATAAGTATCTGTTTTTTTCCACAATGTTGACTTTGTCTAGTTTATGTACGCAAACGTTAATCTGGTTGTTTCCTTGCGCACACGTTTCAGCTGTCGGTAATGGGCTGGTCGTAGTTTTTTTCTAATTACGCAGCGCTGTGTAGCCTATGGGCGTGAATCTCCTCTTACTTAATCTCACCATCCCACTGTCTTCCTCGAGTAATCACTGAGAGCGTTGCCTCAATAACGGACCGACAGCTTCAGCATCCGAACGCGCAGAATACAAGGTAACGTTAAGAACCGCAACAATCTTTATATCTCGATATATCTAAGACGCCAGTGGAAACTAAACTCTGTAGAGGTCTGGTCCCAATTAGGCTACTGACAACGCCACCCAGCCTAAAAAAAACATGAGCTGGCTATTTGACTTCTGCTCAAGTCGCGTTAAAATTGCTTTAACGTTAGTTTTTAATAAAACGCGCGATCCCTTTAAATGATGACTAATAGCCACTTTCAAATATCTAAGGCTTGAGCTAGTTATTGCTTAAGCTCGAGCTGAATTATTGCCTGAAGAATGTACAACGGGACATGTCATTTCAAAAGAATCTAAACGCGTTGAGTCTTGTCTCGGATGAGAGATGCGCGCGCGGGGCCTTATAGGGAGTTGTTCACGTAGCCTTCCAGTCATTTCGAGTCTCTCAGGGGTTTCTGACCGAGGGAGGTGTGTGGTTAAGGTGGGGTCCATGGGTCTTTGTGCATTTGTTGATATTTACTTGTTTTTTTTTTTATATGCATGTGTCATGACTCCACCCATAGTGGGACATACAGTGGTATTGCGAGAGAGCAATACCACTGTGTATATATATATATATATATATATGCGTAAACGTAATGCCATAGTAGACTATGCCGGTGAAAGCTTGCGTGAAATTCTGACAAGTCATTAAAGCTCATGTTTTTTGGCATGATACAAATAGTATAGCCTACACTACTGAGGTAACTGTATTAATTGAATTGTAACATGTGTTATGACTGTAACAACTTGTCTTGTTTGGTCTCCAGGTGTGTGTATAATCTATATGCCGAGCACTGTGGTCAGGATGATGTCCTATACAGCCTTTACTACACTTTTCCTGCTGGGTAAATTTACATTCTCACCATAGTTTTAGAGGCAAGCTAATAGAAAAGGGAAGAAAAGAGCATTACTTGTTCCTCATTTTGCTGGTGTTTTTTTGTTTTTGTTTGTTTTTTTTTTTTTTAAACTTCACCAGTCACACAAAGTCCTGTTTTTCAGTCTAATGTATGTTAATTTTTATTTAGGTTTTTTTATTAACAATATCATGCCATATTGTACTGGTTTTAAATTACTTGAACGTAAGGCTAAGTTGGCTTAATTGTTTTTCTAGGTGTTGCTTCTGCCCAGATTCCCCCTCAGCTTTTGTCCTGTTTGACTAAGGACCAAAACCTGGACTTGTCCTGCAAGTTTACTTTAGACCCCAAGGTCAAGCCGACTTGCAGCTTCACGACCGAGAATAAGGTGGTTGGCTCTACCAACGTGAGCATCATCCCAGACAGCACTTTCAAAAACCGTGCTGAAGTCACTATAGTGGAAAACCTGTGCAAGCTGACTTTGAAAGGTTTCTCCGATGACAAACCCAAAAACTACACCTGTTCCATCAGACAAACTAACACTGTGTTGGCCACTGCAGTCGTGGACAAAAGTAAGCAAACTTTTTGACTTTTTATTAGACCACATATTGCTTTCCCTTAAATCAGGAACGTCAAACTCCGTTCCTGTAGGATCACGGCCCTGAACCGTTCAGGTGCAGCCCTTTTTAAACGCACCTCATCAATTAAGTCATTAAGACTTATTTGACAACCACATGGTACGTGTGTTGGAGCTAGACTCTGCAGGGCTGTGGCCCTCCATGAACTGCAACGTTAAATGCATTGCATATAGCCTGTTTACGAAGTAACATGTGTTTTACAGCTGTAATGATAAAGCTATAAACTAGTAACTTTATTCCTTACAAGGAAGCATAATTCCGTTATTTCAGTTCCTTTTTTTGCTTCCCATGAAATTCGTCTATCACTTTTGTCATAATGAATCCATGGCTGATGTTAATCGGGCTGTTTGTGTGTGTTTTCCCAGATAAGCTTCAGACTTGTTCTGCCTGGTGTGTCATGCAACACAGTGGAGCAGCACTCCTGCTGGCTTTCCTCACTTTCCCATTGTTATTGGAGCTTCTCTGAGGCTAGATCCCTTGGTACATTTTGGAAGACCAATCCCTAAAACAAAAATGTATAAATCCTGCAGCTTGTCTTGCATCAAAGCCTAATCCGTGTTGTCCCTGTTGATGTCAAAAACACTGTTATGTGATGCATGCACCTTAAATACCATGTAAAAATGATGGTCTTGGATGTGGGATTTTGTTTTTAAAAATTTAAGTGAACTTCCTGTTTGACATTGTTTTAAGTGTGAATAATAAAATACAATAAAGGTTTTATTCGGATTATGATTGTGCTGGTGTTGTGAAAGCTGTCATGTTCAGCATGTTTCTGTTGCTCAGACTTCCAAACATGTCCTGGGGCCAGTTGCATAAACTTGGCCTTCATGTTAAGACCGTGTCTAAAGAGCTAGTCTGACCAGCTAGCAGTTAGCCAAGAGTTTATTATTATTATTTATGTGTATATATATATATATTTGATTCAACTTCGCCTAATCTACATCTTTATGTAACAATTAAGGAAAAACCTATGACCGGCGTTAATGGGAATTTAGCTGACTTTAAGTATAGTCTTAACCATATATGCAACTGATCCGTTACTATGAGTGCGGTGTATGGCGCCTTCTAGTGACTAACAGTAAAGTCTAAAGAGAACTTGCCCATGCGCAGAAAAGGAAATGAAGTCCGATCGTTTGCTGCTAACGACAAACGGGTAATTCTGTTAAACGTTACTAGATCATGCTTGTTTTAAAGGGGTAACCCATTATATGAATTGTTAATAGTTATGCATAACTTTTAGAGGGATGTTTTTCACGCTTTACTTGTATAATTGGTTTCGTTCGTTTCGCTCAAATGCTAACGCTAACGTTAAATGCTTTGCGTCCGTTCGTGCTACTTGCCGAGTTTCAAGTCATTCTAATGTTGGTGATTTTTTTTTTAATCTATCCCCGTTAAAAGTAACTGATTGTTGGACAACATGTAATCAAAATGAGCTGCTTTATATAGCTTCTCGGGCGGTTTCTCAACACATTACTGTGATGGGAGTTTTAACGCAACTAACGTTAAAACCCATAACACGCCGCCGACGCCACACACACCTGCTTTTAGTTGTTTGGGCATTTTTACGAGCAGGATGTAGTCCAGTTGTGCAAGGTTGAGATATCAAATTGCGTTCCTGTTGTCTTTTTGGTTTTGCAGTAAATGTTAACGTTTGAGGACGCCGAAGCCTTGTCTGCAATTTGCTTAATATGAAGTAAGTTTCACCTTCGGTATTATGCTTAAGTCCCACCTTATGCTACTCATCATACCGTTGAAATCTGTACTTCTACAATGTTATCTGAAGCGATTTCATATCCTCTGAAATAGCAAGACGTCGGTGGAAATATAACACCGTTGTAATGCTTATTTTAAACACCATGCTTTACTGTATTGTAACATTAACTTGTCTTACTTATAGTTCTCTAGCATTGTAATCATACATTCCTTTAATCATATATTCATATATATGTTTTTGTTCTTTCTTTTTAGGAACCATAATAGTCCTGATCCTGAAGATTCTCCCGTACTGCAAGAAGGTGAGATGCTTAAATTGAACTGTCCATAAGTTCCTTAGTCATTCTGGGTGGTAATGCGTTTAGGGAAGTGCACAAACATAAACATGAAAGTGCTTGGGTGGCGGTCAGTCTTTAGTTTCAGTTTTGTTATGATAGCTTACCTCCTGCATAGCACCATCTAGTGCCAAATAGATGCATGCAGGCATTGCACATAATCAACCACCACTTTTTTTTTTATTCAGAAATAATTCTCCTGGGACCATTTAGAATTTTCAATGTAATGTTACATGTATGTTTTTGTATATTAGCCACTGTTGCTGAGATGGTATATATAAATACATAATCGACCAACTGTGGCATGCGAGAAGGGTGGGATCTTCAATGAGGAGTCAAAGCAATGCAAATGCACATAATGTATGAGGACTGTAGAGTGTATGTAAATAGGGAAACAAGCCAAAACCCTGATATATTAGGTAATTTAGAAACCCCGTCCAGGATGTCCCTGGGAAAACTAGTCAACTGCTCTATCATTGACATGATACATTTATAGCCAGTTCTTTTAGGACGTACCAAATGATAACTTGCATGTGCTGCTTCACCATGTGTTGTTGAAACAGCAGACGACCCACTGGCTATCGCAGCCATCCAGTCAGCTGCTGCCTTCTCTACAGAGCCGCAAATTAAATATCATCTTGTAAAAACGGATGGAACAGCGGGACAGGTATGTGGCGCATAAGCACAGTAAATACAGATCACAAGGTATGATGATTAAACCCTTGAGCTCTGTGGTTCAGGTGACATACCGGGTGATCCACTTGGCTGATGGGCAGGTAGAAGGACAGGCAGATGGGGCTGGAGAGGTCAGTGTGGTGACTGGTTTTCCTACAGTAACTCAGGCAGCCACACCACCTGTAACTCAGGTAGTAGTCGTTTTTAACGGATAGAAATAGAAATCTGAACTTGTTGCTCAAACCTTTTTTATGTGAAACAGGTGGTTGTTAGAAAATGCTTGTGTGCATGTGTTTTATAGGCTGTAGTCTCTCAGTCTGAGAGTCTGGAGGGAGAGATGTCAGAGACTCAATACTACTATCCTGCCGCCCTCTCTGACACAGCAGCCAGCACCATGAGCACCATGGTCACCAATCTCCACACAGCTGATTCGGTTCTATCTCAAACAACCTCTGCAGGTAATGCCAAAATACATTGTTCAAATTCTAAAGCTTAGAAAGGACACATTATATTTTATCTACAGTGCTAAAACGTCAGTCCCCTTTAAAACGACTCCCAAAACAAAAATCTGTTTAGCATTGCATTTACTGAATTACCACAGTGTTGCATCCACTTGACCGCATTGTATTTTATTTATAATCTTTTTTTTTTTTAGTTTTATTGTTGTTCTTTTTTTAATGATTATTGAATTTCCTTTTATGTAAAGCAAGTCTCAAGTTTTCAAGTTTAATTTATATATAGCACCATTAAATACTAGCAGCTGACCAATGTGCATCAAAGCATCAAATAAAACATTGAAATAAAATTTAATAAATAAATAAATAAAAATAAAAAGTCAATAAAATCAAGACAAAATTACACCAACATTAAAATATATTAAAACCTGAAATAGAACCAGAAATTGCCAAAAAGTCTTAAAAAACCCCCCAAGACTTTGAATTGCCATTGTGTATATGTGCCATATAAATAAACTTCACTTGCCTTAAAAAATATTCAGGCATTTATTAAATATAAATGGCATTCTTCTGAACTTTCTATAGAATCCTGGAAAAAGAATTCATGGTTTCAGTAGAAGGTGGCATAACTGTTTGCAACATTGATTAATAATAAAATATGTAGATATAAATGTAAATATAATATATAGATATACAAAATCTTTATATTAGAATAATTTCTGAAGACTAGTGTGACACTGAAGAAGGAGGGGAAAAAATAGATAGATATGAGATGTGTTTCTATTTATTCTAATATTACGAAAAGTAGAACAGTATTTTATTTTTTTAATGAAAGTAGTTCCTTTGCCAAAGGTATCATCATTATATACAGCAAAAATGTTACATGCTTTAAATTATAATTATGTCTAATGATGAAATTGTATCTACATTATATATCATTGCCTTTTCTCATTTTTATGCAGGTCAAGTCTATTTAATGATGTCACCTCCGGAAGTTCTAGCCACAACGCAGCAGAGGTCCTTTTCTCATATCACACACATAAAGCCACATGTCCTGTCACAGAGTTCTGTTTCTCAACGTCTTTAACGAACCCTATATTCTTCACAGTAAGTCGGGAACACCGCGTGCTTCCAGGGATGACAAGCGGAGGGCTCAACACAATGAAGGTTATTCAGTGTTTTATTTGAAATCGGCAGCTCCACTTGATTATCCAATCCCTGTTTCATATTAGACTAAAAAAAGATTTCTCTTTAAACGTGTGGAGTTCTGTCTGAAGCCAAACATTTTTTTTCCCTCAGTGGAACGCAGACGGAGGGACAAGATCAACAACTGGATTGTGCAGCTTTCCAAAACAATTCCTGACTGCAATGTGGATGCAACCAAAAATGGTCAGGTAAGCTTAGTAAGCACAAGCCACCAGCATTTTCCAATTAGAACATTTTGTTCAAAGGTATAATGTAGTTTTATTGTAGAATAATGGGGATACTATAGATTTTTTAGTAATATTTTGATATTATATTGTATTATTATATTTGACATATTGGGGTTATGACTTTTATAGTTTAACTTTTTGTACTTCAGAATTTTTTAGTCAAACTAAATGAAATTTTGAAATGTGGCCTCAGATTGCCTTCTGCTCTTCTGTGTAGAGTAAAGGCGGGATCTTGTCCAAGGCATGTGACTTCATCCAAGAGCTGCGTCAGAGCAATGCACGACTGGAGGAGGATCTTAATGCTATGGAAAGACTGAGGATGGACAATCAGCTTCTCAAACAAGAGGTAACATTTTAGTTGTTCTTTTATTTAAAACTGATTGTAAGCATATTTTAAGAATCAGATATGCTTATTAACGAACAGTACAGGATGACTGCCAGCTTCCTCTATAACCACATCTACAGCTGCTGCTAATAGCACTTCTGAAGTCAAACATATAGCACTTCTGCACTTTGTTGGTGGGATTGTTTAAAAACAGAAACGAACATCGTTGTTTAATTTGCTCATACAGTTTCTCTCTCTCATGCCTTGTCTCCACCTACACACACACACAGATGGAAGAGTGGAAATCAAAGAATCAGATGATCAGAGCTCAGTTAAGACAGCACGGCATAGTGGCAGCTTCAATGGACTCTCAGTGAAGAACTGCAGATCAACTATAAACTTCTCCTGCTGTGGTCTTGTCATTAATTCTGTTTATCCATGTTTGAAATGGCATGTAAGCCATTCTTACTGCGGGCAATTACACTTTTCTCTTTGTCTTCTTCGCTGTTCACTTCACAAATAGGCTTTGATTGTTTCAGATTATTTCCAGAGTGGTCTGGTATTGTAACTGCACTGAAATGATGTATAATTATCAGATCTGTAGATCTGTGTCTAAAGAACGATCATACTTTGAGTGACTACTGCGATGGTGTTTCAGATGTTTATTTTGTTTGTTTTTTAGCATTGAAATGAAAATATTGTTGTTGGTTTTTTTCTATTCAGTCAAAGGAGTTTTTGGAACATTTTCTTACGCAATGCCTTGACAATCAACTTAGGCCAAAACACCAGCTTTAAAAGTAATTTATATTGCAGTTCTGATATGTACACATCCCAGTAAATCAACACAATGCCTTTACACAATATAGTTTGTCAAATCTTTATTGAACTTCGTGTTTTAATTAAAAGCACTGGTAGATTTGAGGATTTTATGTTAAGTGATCAAGCACAAATGTACAGAGTTGGTGAAACTGGATAAGGTTTTATTACTGTATATCAACAAACAAAAAATTGTAAATTATAATTACTAATAAAGCAGTTGTTGTACTTATTTCAACCAAAGATTTGATCTGTTAATCGATTAATAACTACCATTTCTGTTCTTCAGTGTGACGTAATGTCCTATGGCGTGACATGAAAAAACTTTTTTTTTTAATTATCTCAGAGATGAGATTGAATTTCAAATTAATTAAATGGCAGTATATGACGATAAATGTCTAACAAAGAAGATAAATCTGTCTCATTCTATTTATTTATTATAAGAACATTTTTTATCTTGATTTCTTCTGTCACACCACAGGACATATTTATGGTACAGTTCAGAAAAAACATTAAAAGAGCAGAGAAATAATTGAGGTTAGTGACCGTTTATAATTTATAAGAATAAACCTCACACTACATACAGTTGGTAAGAAAAGTATTCAGACCCCTTTAATTGTTTCACTTATTATACTGCAGCCATTTGCTAAAATCATTTTAAGTAAAAAATTTTCCTCATTAATGTACACACAGCACCCAATATTGACAAAAAAAAACCACAGAATGTATTAAAAAAGAAAAACTGAGATATCCCATGGTCTTAAGTATTCAGACCCTTTGCTGTGACACTCATTTATTTAACTCAGGAGCCACGCACCTCTCTATATAAGATCTAACAGCTCACAATGCATGTCAGAGCAAATGAGAATCATGAGGTCAAAGAAACTGCCTGAAGGGCTCAGAGACAGAATTGTGGCAAGGCACAGATCTGGCCAAGGTTGCAAAAAAAAAATTCTGCAGCACTTAAGGTTTCTAAGAGCACAGTGGCCTCCATAATCCTTAAATGGAAGACGTTTGGGACAACCAGAACCCTTCCTAGAGCTGAGCCTCCGGCCAAACTGAGCTATCGGGGGTAAAGAGCCTTGGTGAGAGAGGTAAAGAAGAACCCGAAGATCACTGTGGCTGAGCTCCAGAGATGCAGTTGGAAGATGGGAGAAAGTTGTAGAAAGTCAACGATCACTGCAGCCCTCCACCAGTCGGGGCTTTATGGCAGAGTGGCCCGACGGAAGCCTCTCCTCAGTGTAAGACACATGAAAGCCTGCATGGAGTTTGCTAAAAAACACCTGAAGGACTTCAAGATGGTGAGAAATAAGATTCTCTGGTCTGATGAGACCAATATAGAACTTTTTGGCCTTAATTCTAATTCTAATTGTCAGCTAATGTTCATGCATTGAAAATAATTTTCAATTAAACATATTAAGGATTAAATACAAAGTATTATATAATGAAAACAAATTCTGAATTCAAAACCAGAATTAGTGAATTTAACGGCACCATTTGGAAACTTTAAAGGTTGCAAAGTTAATGTCAAAATTAAATTTCAATGTACATTATAACATGCATTTTTAAAATTCTTGTAGGCCTACAACTAGCTAAAACAACCTAAAACCATGTACTGTAGGTATTTTTTTTTCCTTTTCTTTTTTTTTTGGTGAAAAAAAAATGGCTCTGATTTGCTCATCTATGTTCATCATCTGATTTTGTGCAACAATGTTTTAGGTTGCATTTTATTCTTATGAAATTGGTCTTAAAAGTTATACAGTATATTTTGTGCATATACTCAAATATATATTCTTATCTCATACGTTCTATCAATGAAATAACTCTTTGATCACAAAGGACACAGAAGTAATAATTTGATTCATGTAAGATGTTGGCAAAATGTCAGTAATATGCATTTCAAAACAGTTTATATTATAGTCTGTTATAATTTAAGAAGTCGAGAGAGCATCTGAAACCCAACGCTCATGGTACCGTGGGTAATCAGTCTCCACACGGCTGATTTGATACTATCTCTGCCCACCCTCGCAGTATTTCTAAACCACATTAACATACTTGTGGTGCGTTGTGCTGCTGGTGCCATATTTTTGTGCAAACGAATTTTACTTAGTAAGTAAAAGTTGTTTTCTTTTTATTATTACTTTACTGATATTACTAATAATGTATGAGAAGAAACACCATTTAACAAAATAACAAAAATTAACAATGTCAGTAGCAGCACCATTTGCTGCAATGACAGCTTGACAGCGACGTCTACTGATGTTGTTCTGAGGAAATGCGTTCCACTCTTCCCAAGTGCTACGCGCAGTTCCAGGTCACGTGGGGGTGGCCTTCAGACAGAGGTTTCCTTTTTGAATGAATACATTCTGTAACCTATGTGTAAAATATTAGTTTATCTCATAAATATTAAGTTACCTCGCACCTGCGAACGGACGGAGGATACCCTGGCTGATTCATAGAACAGTCTGGACTCCTATACAGGGTTCACTGACTCTAGCAACGATTTCCAATCGTTCAGCCTTGAATCTGTTTACTTTTATTGCATCACTCAGCGGGAACGTCACAGTGTCGCGTTACCAGCCAATCACACACGGGTGTGCTGGTTTCTATTACTCTGGTCCAGGTAACACAGTAACCCATTAGCCTTTCAGCTTATCTGGGTTTGTAGAGGCATAACATATAAACAACTGCAAACAAGTTCTGCTAAAACCTTTTAAAACCGCTATCATTTTAATAAGATAAATATTCTGGGAAACTGTATAATTTCAGTCGATATGTTGACCTTCGTTATTGCGTGCCTCTTTCTCTCAGTTGCAGGTAGGTTACTCCAGTTTTTACAGTATTACTTTGCACGATATTTTTTGTATCATCAACTGCTTTCTTTTGTCTTCTGTGAATTATTAAACCTAAACTTTTTTTGTATTATTCTATTACGGTTTCCCTTCTTTTATGAATTAATAATAATTTACTAAGGCATTTAGTATAATTTACTGTTTTAGTTAGTGTTTAGTTGGATGATATAAGTCTACAATAATCAAAACATCACTTTGCACTGTTCACAAATATTGCATTATTACCTACATAGTAAATTCAATAGAGTTTTTTGCCATTATACACCAGGCTAGAGTGTACATTAAGTATTTAATCTACCAATTTCTTCTGAATACTTAATCTAACTTTCAACACTTTTGAAGAGTAATATGTTTACTCAAGTTTTGAAATAATCATATACTTTTCAGGAGTTTTATAACCATAGTCTCTTTAGCAGGCATGCTTCTTTTGTAGATTCTTCTTGTCTTGATGTTGCTATTGAATAGAAAATAAGTGGCTGGCCTAGATGAAGTTAGACAATGAATTCTTTCTTGATGTAATCATTAAGGCTTGAAAAGCTCCCCTCCTGTCCACAGGCCTGCATGCCTCTTTTGTGGTTACTGTTGGTAGTCCGTCAGTAAAAGTCAAAGAGAATGAAGGTACGTTTCATTTTCTTTTTTCTGTTTATACTTGCCTTTCAGTTTCAGCCTAATTGCAATAGAATAATTTTGGTTTGATTCAGTTTTTGGTGAAAAAAAATGTATGCATAAAGTATTACTTTTTTTCAGGAGTTGACCTGAAATGTTCCTACACTGCTGACTTTGGACCAACACCGAGAATAGAATGGAAGTTCAAGGATCTCAAGGGCTATCAGTTTTTCATGTACTTTAATGGAATGATCACTGGTACAAGACTTTATTGTTGTCATCCAGTGTCATCATTTTAACCTGGCATTAGCATTTCCTTATTGTTTATTGATGTGTGTCTTACTGTAATTAACATAAAGAAAAGATATTGCATTATACATCTTTTTTCTTTCTGTAGCTGAATTTGAAGGTCGTATCACTGTGTTTGATGGAGGACTGAGATTTAACAAGGTGACCCGAGCAGACAGTGGAGACTATGACTGTGAGGTTTCTGGAAATGGGGGATATGATGAGAAGACCATCAAGCTTACTGTCCTTGGTAAATCTAATTAGTAAAATGTCATTTTGCAAAGATTATTGCTTTGATTAAATAATGTAACACACACAAGCCTCCTCATTCTCACTGTAATTCTCTCTACTCCAGTGCCTCCCTCCAAGCCGGTATCCAGAATTCCTTCATCGGTCACAACAGGCAATAACATCTGCCTGACCTGCTTTGATGCAGATGGCTCTCCTCCATCCACTTATAAGTGGTACAAAGACAACACTCCCCTCCCTGATGATCCAACCAAGTTCCCTAATTTTAAGAACCTCACCTACAAGATAAACGTTTTCAATGGTAACCTGGTGAGTGTTCATATACAAAGAAAATGCATAAATGTATATAAAGTGCTTAACAAATTTATTAGACCACCATCTGATGTAAGGTCTGTGCCACAACTGCTCTAAACTAACAGTATTGGTGATTACCAATATATATATATATTATATATATATATATATATTAATGTTTAAGTAATGGTTAATCCAACAATATGTGTAAGAACTGTTGTACTGTACCGTTTCTAATTAGAATAATTTTTGTTATGCATGAATTTTCAGTTTTACAAGAATGGTTGTTACGAGCCAACTAATTGAATTTGTCTAGGGCAAGACAGCACGTAACAGAATAAAATGGAAGTCGTGTGTGTGTGGTAGCACTACTGAACAGGCAACAACCT
>JAUMHG010000038.1:5970281-5991266 GCA_032359395.1 Enteromius anoplus
TTGTGTATAAAAATCTGTCTCATCCTCATGTCATTCCAAACCTGTTCCAAACCAATCCTTTTTCTTTTTTGTGGAACACAAGATATTTTTAAAAAAATACTACATCAATCAGGGTTTTTATGTTTTTTATATTAAACAATGGATAGCAAAGATAGATTTTTGCTTTGATGAAATAATGTAACAAACAAAAGCCTCATCATTCTTCCTGTAATTCTTTCTACTCCAGTACCTCCTTCGAAGCCGGTATCCAGAATTCCTTCATCAGTCACAACAGGGAGTAATGTTCGTCTGACCTGCTATGACAACGATGGCTCTCCACCTCCCACTTATAAGTGGTACAAAGACACCACTCCCCTCCCTGAAGATCCAACCAAGTTCCCCACTTTCAAGAACCTCACCTACAAGATGAACATTTTCAATGGTAACCTGGTGAGTGTTTATCTACATTATTAGAAAATACAGAATAGCATATATAAAGTGTCCATAAATTATGAAATCTTGTTTCTGCCAAGGACCAAGAGGTAATAAATTAAAAAGGGCAATTTTAGACACCTTTCACCTCACTCTTTTTTTAAATTTTTATATCCTTTGGTAGAAACTGTCTTCTAAAAACATATATATATATATATATATATTTACTGCAAATGACCGAAACTTTTGAACTTGTCATTAGTTTGGTATTGTTTTGGAAGATTTTCCAAATTTTTTTTTTTGCGTGTGTGATCAGGAGTTCACGAGTGTGTCTAAGTTGGATACTGGTTCATATTTCTGTGAGGCCAGTAATGGAGAAGGCACTCCTCAACGTGGTGATACAGTACGCATGGATGTCCGTAAGTCAGCATTCTTACACAGTAGGAAATTTAACTTTTAATATTTTCAGGGTCTGTATAAGTATGGAAAAAAGAAAGAAGGAAATGAGTATGGAAAATTGTTTGCGTCACCAGACTACTGCCCCTGTTCTGTTATCTTAAATATTCTGTGAAGGGCAATGACGGTTTCATTTTTTTAACTTGTTTTCGAAGCATTGTTGCCAAACATCACAAACATGTTGAGTGCATAAACAAAATGGTTAATCCGTTGTGTAATTAGATAGAATCCACTCTTTACTGTTTGAAGCACTGGAGTTTTTATTCAGTGCTATGCTAACAATAATCAAGAAATTTGACTGGTATCGGTACGAAATACTATAAATTTTTTTAGTGATACAGCACTAGTCTTTTTAGTATTCTAAGAGTATCAAATTATGAATTCAGTATTGTAAATACATTTATTAATTACACCCTCAACTAATTTAATTTGTTTTTCTTTATTAAATATGGTCGGAAACATCAACAGAGATGTCTGAAAAAAAATTTGAAATAGAAAATGTGTTTCATTGGTATATAACATTGTCATTGTTTTCCAATAGTGTCTGTACTTAATGTTCACTGTATTATATAATTTATAAGGCATCTTCCACATTCTCACATTTGATAGGTGATTTTTAAAATGCAATGCAAATAACCAATGTTATAAAAATGTTAACAGATGTTTATGTTAATGTAGCAAAATGCTATCTTCACCTTTCTCAAGGCAGAGATAGTGGTTGTCCTATATAGTAGAAGTCTGTCTGACAGAACACAAGAAACTCAATGAATAATTCTTGATTCTGTAGATTTGGTCTTTTTCCAATATTTTCTTGGAAATCATAACTTAATAAACTTGGTTAGTAGTGTGTTAAAATGAAGTCCTATTTCTGTGGGTCCTTAAAAATACTTACGTTTATCGGTATCAAATTTAAGGCCATAAGTCTTAAATTGGTACAATAAAAGGCTTGCTCATAATTTAAAAGCATAGATTGCAGGGGAAAACACTATATTTCTGCATTATGAAAGCACCACCTACTGGAAGGGATTGTATTTAAATTTCAGATAGAGCCCAACTGCTTTTTTTTTTTTTTGAGAAACCTGTTTTTAAATTGTAATTAGACATTTTTGGTTAAATGTGTTACCATAGATATTGCCATATCCTGCTTATAAGGTATCTTAAAAAAGATTGTAAATCTTGATCTAAACTGAGTATATTCTGCTAAAACTATAATAAACTAATAAAGTATGGTAATCCTCAGGAGACAAAGAGATAAAGATCTTTAGAGCATGGAATAAGAGCAAGATAAAAGAGTTTAGGAAGCTGTCTGAAAAGCCCATTGGATTAATATATATTAGAGACTTGCATCACAAGATGTTTATGCCTGACCGATAAATGTCAAACAGCTTTTTCCATTATGTCTTTCTCTCCATAATGTCAAATATTTCCCCTACCTAAGCTGAATGAAGTTCAGGGCTAGGGCACAGTGACATGACCTGTGAAATGAAGTAGTAGAAATAGAGACCTAGTTTGTGACCTTCTAGCAGAAACAACAGAGTTGTTCAGATATCATCCATGCTGATGTAGTTATATTTTATTCTTCGTGCAAATGAGACTCAAGTCCTTCCCTTTGCTTTGGCTTGAAAATTCGAAATTGATTCAAAAAGCACCTTTGTAAGGATTTTCTAAAGACGGAGAATCAAGTTAGATTTTTGTAATGTCTTTTATTTTCCCTTAAATTGTTAATTTTCTTTGTTACAGAGGATCTAAATGTTGGTGGCATTGTTGCGGGGGTTATTGTAGCTTTGCTGGCAGTAGGATTGCTCCTCTTTGGTCTCTGGTATGCCACTAAAAAGGGATATCTGCCAAGTAAGTTCTCACTGCCTAAGTGTGTGTGTATGTTTGAGAGAGAAAGAAAGGGAGAGATGATTAATGATTAGAAATTCAGAATGATTTGACGTATTTGTTTCTTTGTTTTTCCCACAGAAAAAGCAGAAAGGTAAGAGTTGGTTTTCTTATCTGTGGCACATACAAGCTCGTATCTGTCATATGATATCATATTACTAAAAATATTCTGTAATGTAATAAGTGTATATAAATTCTTTTGCAGCAAGCCAAAACAACAAGCTGTTTATACACAGCCCAGAACAGATGATATAGATGATGGGGACGTAAGTACAACAAATCTTGCTCGGTTGATATTAATCAGGATTTCTCTTTTCAGTAGTTGATTTTTGAGTAGTGATAATGATAAAATAATTATAATTACATGGTTTTGTGTGTCTTTTTCAGGCGGAATTCAGACAGAAATCATCTTTTGTTGTGTAGTCTGTGCTACTCTGGATGAAATGTCAAGATTCAGTGCCTAGATCAATTTTTTTTCCTTGTTTAAGCTCATACAAATTAGCACCAGTGTGTATGTGATGAGAAATGCCCTCCAGCCCAAAAGCTTTAAAGCAGCAACCATAAATGCACAGATTGCAGATTTAGTTTTTGGAATCCAAACCGGTTTTGAAGAAATGTAAATTATTGAACCATAATAAATCTGCAAGTGTAAGGCAAGGGGTTGAATATAAGTTATCTTTTAGTTTTTGGACTAATATACACTATTTTTACATGACTCTGCACTATGAGATGGAAACTTCTTGGGGAAAAGGTACTATGAATGTTCCCCATTCAGGAAATAATGTCCCCTCTCCTTTACTGTACATTGTAATCATTGATATGTTGTTTGTTTACTTGACTGGCATTTTAATGATAGTGTACCTTGTGTCTGTTTTATACTTTGTTATATGTAAATAGATCTTTCTGTTTTTTTATTGGAATTTTTTTTTTTTTTTTTTTAGGGTTTTAAATAATGCGTTGACCTTTGAATTATTCATTTAGGAACAAATGACAAAATCTTTTTTTTTTCTTTTGTTTAATCGAACTTGTGCTGTGTGACTTGATCCCAGTTTTCCAATAAATGACTAAGACCTGAGGAAAGCTGTTGACGTTTCTCTGGTCCTCTCTTTCTTGCAGAAAATGTGGCCGCTAGGAGGCGCTGTAGAACAGCAATATATTTAGCACAGCTTTCAACACGGATGCGATCAACTTGACATTGTCACAAAATAAAATGTATTGTTTGTATTGCATTTTTATTTTCCATAGAAGATTTAAATAATTACATCTAAAGTCATTTATCATAATTTCAGTGCAACAGGGTCGGAACAAAAAGTGTTCAAGGTGCCCAAAAGTCAAAATGACCACGTCTCGATATTAATAAAGATGTTAGTATTACAACAAAATATTACAAACTCTAAAGGCTCAAAGAAAAATGCTTAATACAGTAGAATAATGCATTAACTCTCAGAAAACAAAGAGCATGTGAGCTGTAACGCATAGACGGCAGATCTGATTGGAGTTCATTCATCGATTTAATTACAGAATATATGCTTTTTTTAAAGATTTGACTCTCTTTTTGGAGGCTGACCACATACATCCTCATCACATTTTTAAAAATGTAAGCGCTTATCCTCCACGTGATGCGTTCTACCTGCGCGAGGTTACATAAGAACGTTCGACTGAATGTGAGCAAACGTCATTGACGACGATGATGCTTTTCACTGAACTGCGCTGCCTGCCGTTAGAGCGCATCTGCTCAACGTCACCTTTCAAAACTGCGACTTTAAGGGTTAGGGGGCGGGGCCTGGCGGGCTCCGTCTGCTGATAGGCTGCTTCCGCCATCAGTCAAGCCCCATTCATAAATAAGGCACGTCTAGGAGGAACCAATGTAACAAGTATCGATAGATTTCGCTCGCGACGCGCCCGCTGCAACATTTCTAACTACAGCCCGAGCTGCGCGAGACTCCGGCGAAATTTATTTCTTCCCGAGGTGGACAGCGACAGCGCTGTTTGTCGATACGCGGAGCAAATGATATTGACTTCCGACTGCTGACCCCTTTCTCAAACTGTAATGACATGAGCGCTCCAGCAGGAAGCTCAAATCATTTTGTGTTTAGAAACATTGTAGCGCGTCCGCCAAGACTTCTGTCTGTCCGACTGTGAGGAATAATGGAGCGTTTTTGAACCAGCCTTTAACGCAGATACTGTAGCGCTCGACCCGATGTTTTAAATGTGTGTCGTGTCCGTCCATTTGGACGCAAAAGTAAGCAAATCGCTGTTCTGAAGCCAAATGGAAAGCTGAACCATGGCAGCAAAAGAGGACCTATATGCCAAAGTCGCTCCACGGATGCAGCGGCAGAACCGGCCAGGAGCTGTCAAACATGGAAATAGTCTGGATGTTTTGCTGTCAATGGGCTTCCCTAAAACCAGGGCGTAAGTACCAGAGTTTCATCTCCCCCAGGTCTCAGGCATCACGCAGCTGCAACCACAGCTGTAAACGTTAAGAACACAAACGCGCGTGATGAGAGCGCTGCCAGAACCCTAGGAAACGCGGCAGATATTTAAAACATGTAGCCTAGTGCAAGTTGCTTTTGTAATGGCGTCGTTCTGGTTGTGTTTTTGATCAACATGAAGAAATGGGCTCAGTCGCAGGGGGTTACTGTGTGTAAAGTTATTTCCCTGTTGTCTCATTAAGCCGCTCTTTAAACTCCTCTTACGTGTTCTGGGCAGCATCTGTCCATACAGGACATGTTCTGCTACCAGAGCTTCCTCCAGCGGATGAGGTTGGCAGAGAGCACCGCTGTCCATCGTTTTGGCGTTGTGTCATAATTGCTGCCTGTTATATTTTCCTGGCATCATGGTACTTCAGTATGCAATGGGCTGGCAATCGTAAGGAATCTAGCAATTTGCAGATCAGAAATCAATGTACAGTTCTAGCATATGGTGTGTTTGCTCAGACTTTTAATTGCTTTTCACAAAGCTTTTGTCAGGCAGACATTCCATCTAACAATTGGTCCTAACTATTATATAACATAAAAAAAAAAAAATAGGTGTCACTTTACAACAAGGCCCATAATTTTAGTCTACACCTAAAATAAACTAACAACGAGCTATGCATTTGTTACAGTACTGATTAATCTTTATCAACACCAGTTAATAGAATACAGCTGTTGATTGTTAGTTCAGATATGTGTTAAAAGAGACAACTTTTGATTGCAATATTAGTATTATATTAGTCATTTTAGGCCATTTTATTTACATAGCACATTTAAGCATATTTCAAAGTTCTTTACATAAAAAGTAATTAAAATAATAATAAAATTATCGCAATATAATAATAATATGCTATATGAGCTTAAAAAGTGCTTAGAATCTTTTTTTCATTGTTAGTTTATATACTAATGTAGCTAATGAACCACTCATGGAAGCTTGCTACCTTAAGTGAACCTTTGTGTTACTCTATTTATTGGTTTGCTTGTTCATTTAAACTACCATTGGTCACTACAAAAGCCAAAAAAGTGCAGTCATTTTTTTTGCTAATAAAAAATAGAACTGTTGAGAAATGATTTACACTCACTCCTATAAAAATCAATCTTTTAGAAAAGTAATTTCCTAAAAAATACTTTTTTAGAGGATCGCTTGCTAATGGGTGCAAGCATACATTGCATTGCCATCCTTGTCATATAGTTGACAGTTGACTATAAGTATCAATAAGAATATACTTACAGCTCTTTACAAAACATGCTACCTACACGTAAACAAAAACAAACTGAATGAACTTTTAAACATAGCTGTGCCTGTTCATGGGTCAGTATAATAGAGTTAAATCAATTCGGTAACCGCTCTGACTGATTCATATGTGAATAGAAAAAGAACCAAGAATTTGTTCAGAAAATGTACCACACTTGTTGTGCTGTGTTTGTCTTGAAATTGTAGGCAGAATAGAGCCGCAAAATTGCGACGCAGGAAACACTTTCCGAGACACTTTTTCTTTGGCCTTTCAGTACACTATTGGCATGAAGAACGCACACTATGCAAGTCATTGCGCTCCAGTAATATTTTATAATGGAAGTGGTTCAGAAAGAGATCAATACAATTCAGCTCTTTACAAAAGTGATGTCATAGCATATGTGGCACCGTACCTCTTCTCGATACACAGTGAGAGTCTTGATTTATAAGTGACCAAAGCTGAACATCTGTGCTTTCCATCACTTTACCACATTGAGCAGGATGGTTGGAGTAAGGTATCTTCAACCAACCATGAATGCTGTATTAGGTCGCTGTCAGCGAGGAGCTAGATTCTCATTCATCAAAATTACAGTTAATTTCTTCCTCTTAACCACACACATTTTCCCTCTCCTGTTCTCTCTCGGTCCCTCACTCATGTTTTTACTTTTAGCTTGGGCTTAATCCTGCAGTTTCCATAATCCGTGCGGAATCCTCCTTGCCTCTGTGTTATTACGGTTTTGCGTTGAGATTGGGATTGTACAGGCCAAATGTTGCTTTCATGTTTAATCCAAGGAGAGTGAACAAATGTGAAAGGGACAATGGTGTTGTGGATGGATCCAATCTCAGGTCTGATGCAGACCGATTATTGCTGTTGTTTTTTTTGAATGTATGCGGTCAGTGGATTAAGCTGGTCATTGACATCAGAATTCTAAACATTTGGCCAAATATTTGTCATTTGCTGACACAGGAAGCAGTGGTATGCTAGATTTCTAGCCTTCTATGGTTATCTGACTGCTTCTGACAGCATTTAACTGTTATGCTTAAGTGTTAGATACCAAGTAGCATGTATATTGGGGGTTGGCATAACATGCTTTCAAATGTAATACGTTTCATATTCATAGATTAAGAGATTGTGATTAGCTATAAAGTTTTGAACAGATAGAAAGCAGTTGACTGTGCCCTTAAGAGGAGAAAGTAAATAAATGAAAGATAATTTGTATTACAGTATTTGTGCGCTATAATTTTTTTAATACAATATATAATAGCACTTCAGTCAAGCGGTACGTTTATATGTATTCAATGGTTGTCCCTTACTTTTGGATAATCGTATATTGTTTTTAATATTATTTTAGTCAGGATATTTCATCCCGTTGCATTTTTGTTTTATGTTTTTGCATATCATGTTTGTAACTGCATTATGATATTTCAGTTAACACTTTACAATAAGGTGTCATTTGTTAACATTATTTAATGTATTAACTAACATGAACAAACAATGAGCCAATCATTTATTGCAGTATTTATTACATTTTGTTACGATTTAAAAAAAATATAATAATTCATTGTTAGTTCATGTTAGTTCACAGTGCATTGACTAATGTTAACAAACACAAAATTGTGATTTAAGTAATGCATTAGTAAATGCTGAAATTAGCATTAAGTAAGACTAATAAACGCTGTTCATTCTTAGTTTATGCTAATTTATGACATTAACTAATTTTACTAATGAACCTGATTGTATGTCCTTTGGGGCAGCAGAATCATTTAGTCTGACACTAAAATTACTGATTTGTTTATTGACATAAAAAATTTGTAAGGATTTGAAAATAACTTCAAGTTCAGAAGTTCAGTTAGTTGAAATGTACTGACAACGTTTTTACAATGTGTCATTTGTTAACATTAGTTAAAGTGTTAACTTGAAAAAACTATGAACAATTCATTTATTACAGTATTTATTCCTCTTTTTTTAACATTAGTTAATGCTAGGGATGCAACGGTACTATGAGCCCACAGTTCGGTTTATATCACGGTTTGGTTTCGATACATCAGTATTACTGTACAGTACTGTATGTGAGCTCTAACACAGCGGGAGGTCATTTGTCCTTTCCATTTCAAGTTATGAAGGTACAGAGACAATATTAAATGTAAAAAAGGCCATGATTAAGTCAAAACACCACATTTATTTTTAAAAAAGAACATTTATTTTTGCTCTCTTTCAAAAACGGACAATATAAAAAGTGCAGTATAAAGTGAAATATAAGCATGAACATTATTCAAATAAATATTGACAGCAACAAGAAAATACTTCAGTTTTCTAAATACACCATCAGAACAAACAACAATAACAAAATGTATCACTAAGTGTTGGTGCTTACTCACGTCGTAAAGTTGTGGAATATTTTTACTGCTGAAATGTTAACCTGCAGCTTGAGCCGGAAACAGAATTGATTTGTTCGTCTCTCGAGTCTTCGGGTTTTTCGAGTCGTTCGTTCATCACGTGACAGCCCCATAAGCTTAACCTATGCAGCCTGAGCCGTGCGCGACTGAATGAATCACTCCCACTCTTTCCGAGTCACATGAAAGATTCGTTCAAAATGAACGAATCGTTTAAGAATGACACATCACTAGTCTTGAGAATTTCTGACCATCGCCTGATTGCCTATGCGCTTAATACACAGCAAATGGCAGTTTTAATTAAAATGTAAGTTTAATGCCTCAAATAGGCTACTGAAATATCGCAGTTCACGTGGGTGTGCCGTGCCGAACCGAACAGAGCGAAGCGAACGGTTCTATAAACCACCGGAAACCGTTGCATCCCTAGTTAATACAAATAAAAGTGTTCTCTCACAGTGCATTAGCTAATGTTAACTAACAAGACTTGTGATTTTAGTAATGCATTAGCAAATACTGAAATTAGTCTTAACCAAGATTAATTAATGCTATAGAAATATTGTTAATTCTTAGTTCATGCTTACTAATGAACCTTACTGTAAAGTGTTACCAATGTACTTTTTATAATCAATTAAAGGTTAGATTTCTATAGACCAAATAAATAAATAAATAAACATCGGCATGTGTTAGATTTATTTCAGGAATTTTGTTCTTTTTACATTTTCATACATCATCTGCCTGTAATATAACCGTTGGGACAAAATTAAGTTGTAATATAAAAAAGCAGCTTTTTATATGATATTCATTCCTTGTTTGTTTAGCTTTTTTCCCACCATTGCTCACTTTTCATGCTTAATTGACGAACCACATGTAATTATAACCCACTATGAGAAAGTATTAACACTGGTAATCTGGTTAAGAAAGCCATATAGTGATTACTGAGGGTTTTTTTTTCTCTGAACAGAACTAAGTCAATGGGAACAGCTTATTTTTGAGTAGGCAGAATATAACCAATTACAACAGATTCAGCATTGAAAGGTCTTGAAAGGACAAACTGAGAATTCAGATATTTGACATTTGCATCATATTTTCCCTGTTCTGAGACATAATAGCCTAAACACAGCTATACATGCCAGGAGACCCCATCAGTCTTGCTGGACGTAAGTAGACCAGCTGGATTTGTCATTGAGATAGATTGGCGGAAGGATTTGTTTTCAGTAGGGAGATAAGTGAAATGTTTCACTGAATAGCTGTTTTATTAGACAATGTTTGTTAAAAAGAGTTTTGTTTTTTTCTGTCGCCACTTGTTACGTTTGTTTAATCAAATCTAAATTCTAAAGTTTAGTTTTACCTTTATGTGATGCTTGACTTTTTTGTTTCAACACTGAGTATTCTGTATTTTAAATCAAATGAACAATCCGTTAGATCATAACTGTATAAATTGTACTGCAGTGTGCTCTGTGAAGTGTGCTTTGAAGCCAATTTAAGAGTTGTTTTACAAGCCTAGCCAGCTCTATAATTTCATATTTGTTCTGGACAAGAGACTACGATGTGACATTGATGCTTGGTGGCCAGTGATGTGCAGCCATTAGGCTGGAGGTTTCTGTGAAATGAAATGACGCGTGAAGACGCCAGCATGTTAGTTAAACCACTGAGACAAAATAAGACATCTCCTTCTCTTCTCACACTCTTTATAGCAATTACTAAAGCAGTAAGATAAAATGCTGTGGGTAACTGGTTTTGTCCTTGGTTAGTGAAAGCCCTCTTACATGTCTACTTAATTCTCATCTATTCAGTAAAGTGCAAAAAATGTAATACATTTTTTTACATTTTTTCAATTGAATAAATCTCAGAATAAATTTGGGTTTTCATACTGATATTGTAACGCTGTTTACATTTACTCACAGCTTTTGTTTTTATTATTTTAGTTTGACCACAGTGTAGAATTATAATGTTTATTCATAATAAACAGAAAAGAATTATTAGCTTGCATGTATTCCAGCACATGCGTGTAATTTTCTATTTGCTTTCCAAAACTCCAAATATTTTTTGTGTGATCTTATTCGGATTGTAAAATTTCGTCCCTTAAACTCAATTTCTGTGGAGCCAAAAATGACAGTTTCCTCGTAGAATGATGAAAGTTTGCATGTTACTTTCTAAGTAATTTTGTCTTTTGCCACAACTGTGTTGTAACCAAATGTGTCCAAGTTTTGAAACATTACTTTTTTTTGAGAGAGAGATTTCTGTTGAGGCCAAACTTATCAGCAGGCTGTCAGTGTGTGTTTGGTAAGGTCAGTTAGTGGGAAGCTCTTATACATAGGGTGGAAACACTGATGTTTCTGTGTCCCGGTTGCTTAGGGACTCTTTCCAGTTTCGCCTGATGATGCAGGAGTTGCACAAATTTTCCGCTAGAGAAAGGCAGAAGGAGAACAGAGAGGGGGTATGCAATGAGTTTTTAAAGGAGAGTGTGAGTATGTCTTAAGGTGGAAACGTTCAGTTCAAAGAACACAGTTTTGTGACCAAATTCAAAGCTGCTTTGTGTTCGGAAAAAGTTAGTGTGCCAGGAAAGGGTTACAAAAAAGCAGGTGGTGGTATTTAATATTGGCGATATTGAAGATAAAGAAAATGTATTTAAAATGTAGGATAGTTTAGCCAAAAATTTAAATACTGTCTTTGTTTGCTCAACTTCACATGCCATTCCAAGCCCGTGTGAGAATGATCATCTGGTGAAGATTGAGAATTTGACTCATTTGTTTCTTGAGTTCAACTGGTATTGAAATTTTGGGCACAAACAAATCATTAAGACCTTTTTTGGTGACACTTATCAGCTCATTCTTTGAAAAGAGCTGATATAAAAAAAGAATGAGCTTTTACAAACCAAATTTCACTGTTCCTCTCATGAACTCACCGATGAGACGGGTGTTGGTGCACGTATTTGTAGATGAGTCATGTGTTCTGGCTGTCCATTACCTGTGGGGTGTGTAGATTTGCATCTGCTTTCATTTTTTGATTCTGTTGCATGGACTAAACAAAGCTGTCTGATCTTTATTATATTGCAGTACATGATCATATTTGCCCATTCTTGGATATTCAGTAATAATCTATGACTCAAAGTCTCTTAATGACAACAAAGCCTCTGCTTTGTGTGTGTGGAGTCATCACATGATGAGCTTCTCTCGGAGGAAATATGGGAAGTAGGAAGGCCATTACAGTGTGGTATCTAGAGGCTTGAGCTCAACAGAAACCGTCAACCCTTACTGTCCCACCAAATTATTGCAAACAACTAGCAGTTGGATATCCAAAATAAGAAAAAGAAAGTTTAAACTGTAATGTTTAGGTTTATTGGGCTTCACAACTAGTCACTGATGTGAAGGATTTATGCTAAAAAACTGAATGAAGATGTCTGTAACTGTGCAGACTTTTTTTACATAAAGGTTCATGTTTGTGCTTGACTATAGAATGGAAAAATCGCAAGATCACTCTCATTAGTTTCTTTCCTAAACATCAGTGAGATTAAATAAAAGCGAATGGAACTTTTTCATATAAGTCTGTTGCTTATCAGACGTGTGTGTGTGTGTGTGTGGGTGTGTGTGGGTGTGGGTTTGTATTTTAGCTTGACTGTGATGTTCCTCTTTTGCATAGCTAAATCTTTATCTATATTTGTATCTATATTTATCAGTCTCTCTTTCTTGTTCTCTCTCTATATATATATATTTATACTTGCTGTGCAGTTCACCATGTTAAGGGCAATTTGACATTGACCTGAGTTAAGGACTGCAAAAATAAAATCTGTATTTAAATATAGCATATATATATATATATATATATATATATATATTTCTGTCAAATAAACATCTTTGTTATTTTTTTTAAGTCTTTTAAAACATTTTTTATTTTCTCTGTACTTTCTGGTATGGTTCTTTGAATCTGGAGCAAATTTCTTGCTATGCAAGAGTAAACATTGAGAAGTAATGTTTTATTATAGTGAAATTGTCTCCCACTGTGTGGTAATTTTTACCTAAGAATGCAAATGTATGAAATCACAGCAATAGAGCTCTCCTTCCAACACAGTCTCACGATCAATTTGTATGTATTCGTACAAGGTGCCTAATTCGTACAACCTCACTTGTACGATTTATCTAAAACCCCGTCACAGGTAGGTTTAAGGGCGGGGTTAGATTTAGATCATTCGTCCAAATTCATACGAATTGGCAACTCATAAAATACGTACGATTTAGAAGAGTGAGGTCGTATGAATTTGTACAAATTAGCCACCTTGTAAAATATGTCCAAATTACCGTGAGATCAGGTTGCTCTTTCCATAGCACAGGTTTTAAAAGGATTAACAAGGTAACTTTATTTATTTAGTTAAATGGTCTTTTTTTTAGTTCTCTAAGTTGTTGCAGTCATATTTCAAATGATTAAATTAATGTATAATTTATAAAATGTCTAAAATGACAATTTCATGTTTATGAACAGTACTCCTACGCTTGCAGACTCCTAGTTAACTCTCAGCGCAAAGTTTGTCCGCTAAGAGGAAGTGCCCCATTTCAGGAAGTGGTTTGTGACCTTTAGAGAGTGCAGTGGCTGCTGGGACATAAAGGAACCCATATGTGCTGAGACAGAGACGTGGGGGTGGAAAGACACGTGCACGCTTAAAACTTCAAATGAATTGAGGTATATGCATAGACAAATCTCCACGTTCTAAAACACCACGGCAAAAGTTCACAGAAATTGAATCAAAAGAGATATGTTAGAGATGTATACACAGCCTCCTCTTGTAGTCGCAGCAAATATGAACAGATAAATGCACAACCATATATGTGTGTAGTGTCAGTTGTACTGCGTACGGGTAGAACAAAAATACATGCATTGCTGTCCTTGTATTTATTCTCTATTTATTTTGAATTCATTTCCTTATAGACAATGAAGTTGAATAGACCTTTACATTTCCCATGCTAACTGTGGTTTCCAATATCATAGTTGCTGTAGAAAACACTATATGGTGTAGTTAAACGATGTTAACAAATAGAACCTTATTCAATTGTTACCAATATCGTTGTTATTGTTAAATTAATTTGGGGTTCCCAAACAATAAGCGTATAAAACCTATAAAAAATATAAGCGTATATTTTTAACTTCTTTTATGTCTTCTTGAGCTTCTGTTAATTGTTTGCCGATTGGTGTTGTCTAATGTTGTGAAAGGCCATTTGTTTAGAAATGAATAAACTACAGAATTTACATTTTTGCAGTTCTGTGAAAAGATGTTCCGCTTCTCATTTACCCTGTCTCTTCTGGCTATGAATAAACTAATGCTGAATAAATCATAGAGTAGGCATGAATAAATCATTTTGAATAATCAAAAATGTTTGGGACTTAATATACCTTAGCTTCTAAAACTCTCTGTATTTATTCAGTTTTGTATACATATAGAAAAAAAAAACAAAAAAACAACTGTGGTAACTGTGGTACAGGCAGAAACCAGAGTTGCCCTAACTGCCGTAACTTGCAATCAGCAGTAATTTGCCTAATTATAATTTGCATAGCTGTATCTCCAGCTAAATAAGTAAAACCTGTTACATTAAATGAAGAAAATATATTTTTAACAACTTCTTTAAGTGATATAATTGTAATATACCAATTAGAGATGCCCAGATATTTATTTTTTTATTTTATTTTATTTTTTTTTAACTAGAGTCAGCGAGTTGATCACAGCCAATATCTGACTTTAATTTAGCCATGTCAAATACCCACGACTTGCCTAAAATTAAAACTATAGATATAAAACAGTTCAAGCATATCACAGTGTTAGTTTGATTGTTTTAACCTACGAATGTGTGCCATTAGACTCGTATCCAACAGAAGCTGAAGCGCGCTCTGCAGGACTCGGACCACTTGCATATATATAAACATATCTATAAAAAGCTTTAAATGACTACTTCAAGACTAAATTAATTAACTGCACAATTGAACAAACTGAACAAATTAATTGTCACGAAAGTGCTTATAGCACGATTTTATGTTTCTATGTGACTATTTCTATGTTCTATTTGACTTTGGGGTGCAAAAGACTGATAAATTCATAATTAATGTCATGGCTGGTTCAGTCGACAGAAAAACGGGACACAGGTCAGTCTGAGCACTCATAGTACAGTATAGCAAGTGCCACTGCCGTCTCCGTCACCAATTTCCCAAACAGGCGAACGCACACAAAAAATGTACTGTGTCTGTCTGCCTATTTTAGAGAATGTAGTTAATATTTCGATCATTAATGATTTATTTTTAACGAACACGCTTGTGTCTAAAATAATGCAATAATTAATGTGCATAACTGATACTAAAAACAAAGCTGTTTATGGAAATGTATTTGGTTTGCAAAAATATTTTACGGTAAATTATGTATAGTGTGCTGTTAAGCCATTTGGAGTTTTTATTCATATGGTACGGTGACTTGCACTTAGCAGTTTCTGTATTGAACCCTTTACAAAAAAGTATTGTGCAACTTCCATGGTAGAGTCATGATATATCAGAAAGAAATACCATGGTACTTGGATATATTTAGTATTCATCAAATGTACCACAGAATTTGCATGGCAATTTAGTAACATGACTTTTACCAGAGTACCTCTAACCTTTTTTTTGTGTGTGTCAGTCACTTCCTTCTGACTACACACAGCCACGTCTCTTCTGGTAAAACCCTCATGCTGATTATATTTGAACCGAACCGAACATTAAATCTGAGAATGTGAGACCGAAACTCTACAGGGTCAAGCTCAAAGTTTCCGGATGATGAGCTGTAATGGAAGAAGCAGCAGTGTGATTCTGATTGTGGCTGTGGAATCTAGTCCTTCATACGTCTCGTTCTGTCTATCTTGACATTTCCAAATGGCAGAAATTGTTGTTAATTGTTCAGTCCCAATGAATCATGTTTTAGTCATGCACATGCATGTTCAAACCCATGGTCACACCTAAACACCACAGACACGCACACTCTTTATCTCAACAAGTTTTTTAGCTTGGCTACAGTTTCAGTGAATTCGCTTCGCTTACTTCAACAGTAATCAGATGATATAAGACACTGTTTTCTGTTACTGCCAGAGTAAAATATATAATAATATTAATTCCCGTTTTTCCCAACGTTAAGAATCTTGTGACTCTTTCTTCTTTTATGCCCTGTTGGTCCTTTCTGTTTCTGTCTACATGAACCGTGTCACCATCTGCCCCGTTTCATGCACCCTAACCAAGCGAGAGAGCACTCACAAAAGCTGCGAGTGTCTTCCCTGTAGTTTTAACATAATAAGCTGTTAACTAGCGGGGCTGAGAACACGAGACGAGCGTGAAAAGATCTTCACGGCCAGCCAGCCCTGATACTTACAGAAGCAGAAGGGCTTATTGTCAGAGGATAACAATTGTGCATGAGGATATGTGAACGGAGGGAGAAAGCCGAACAATCAGAGACATCACACGTTGCATTTGTTATTCTTTCCTCTCATTTGCTCTGTGTGGGATGGAGGAGAACTAAAAAGAATAGAAAAGAAAGAAAGGTGGTGTGACAGTAAGATGCAAAATTAACACCCTTCAAGCGCCTAATGCGAGTAAAAATTGGTTCTGGCAAGTGAAATGGAGTTGCTCGCCAGTTGGCTGGTAACTAATTTGGAACTGCGATAAAATACATGGTTTAAATCAAAATGATTGTCTGACCCTCATGAGGGACGGGATGTGTGCAACTTTTACCTCAGTGGAAATTAAACTAGGGGTTTTTTGTACATCCTACCAAATGCAACTTTTATTCAGTCAGACAAAATCGAATAGAGAAAACATTGGCAACACTTAAAAATGAAACTTTTTAACCATTTAGTAGGAACAACTTAAAATTGTAAGCTCTTGCTGTTACTTGTTTTAAAGTGTCACAAAACCCTAACACACTTTTTTTTTGAGTTGTTTACAGATATATACATGTTGTACATTGCTTAAAACAGTAATATATGTCACTAAAGATGTAAAAAAAGTGGATATTGGTCATTTTTGCGCTTTTTGCGACCATTTCGTGCATCCGGTTTTAAAAGTTACGTTTGAGCCCGTGACTTAGACGCAGTTTTTTTTGCGCTCATTGGCTGCGTGGCTTGTACATTACCTATCTACGTCATCGGCTTGACGGTCCTATTAAAGCATTATTAACGAGCAGTGTAACATTATACATGACAAAGGACTGGTCTAATCCAATCTCTGCACCGTGCTTTGCATGAGCTGTCGCAGCTTTTATGCATTGGAAATAAGCACTTGTGCCACTTGTTTACGTTGGCTGGCTTGCTGTTTCTGAGACATGGTTCGTGTTTGTGCCTTTCTTCATTGTAACAAAAGAGTTGTTTTCGTTTCCCGCGATGCGACCAGAGCTAAAATTTGGAGGCGTGCTAAACTGAATTGAATTGCTTGAATTGCGCGCAAATGACATATCACGCGCGCACGGTTTTGAAATGAGCTCGCGGCTCCCGTTTCTTCGCATGTACATCTGTGACCCTTTTAAAGGGGTCATGAGCCGAGTAACCCAAATTTCCTATATCTTTTCACATGTAAGAGGTCATTGTACTCTAAAAATATCCTGTAAGTTTCAGAACTCTTTTAAAACGTTCTCGTTAGTCTAAGGCCCCCCATATACTTGAAATGAAATTATGCCAAGACGGAGTTCCAAGCAAACTTTTTGGGGAGTTCCTTTTGTCTCCTAAACACCTTTGAGCTACCATCGGTCAGAGGTGATTACGCAATCATTGATTGTTTTGAAACTCCACCTTCTACTCCATTTACCTCCCCATTTAGCCGAGGTCAGACAAGGCAGGAACATGTACAAGCCGATATATATATATATATATATATATATATATATATATATATATATCGCGCCATAAAAAATATCGGCGTTAATCTATTCACAAAGTTGGGTTGGGAGCTGGGTCTATACTACGCAAGCTATGAGTTTCACCTTGATATTTTAGTGCGGATGTATACCTAGCCGGCTTGCACTGTAGCCCTATTTGGATGGGACTAGTTTTCCTATCAATCAATTCTATCATTATATATGTATATATAGCTAAGATGCCAGAGATATATCCACACCTGTATGATTGCTTGCGGAGAGATGTTCAGCAAAAGCAATTAATTCTGACAAAGACATTTCAAGGATGCTTGTGTCAACAACCCAGAGTTATGCAAAAAGCGACGTAGAGAAACATCAGAATCAAGTTTTCCAAAGCCATTAAAAGAATGAAAGGAAAGAGTAAAGATATATGGTATTAAGTACCAAATACATGCATTTCGAATAAATATTACACCATACTGATGCTGTTGTTGTCCTTCTTTCTAAGCGAATTTAAAAGGTATACAATAAATATTATCAAACTTATAGGCTACGTGCAAGCATTGTGTCATGTTTACATTAATCTAAACCCCGCCTCCAGCTCTGTACCATTGCTCAGCCTTATCAAACTTCTTTTTGCCCTCAAACAAAGAACGAAAAACTTTGTTTGAATGATATTGGGGCCTTTAGTCTAAAGCCAGTCTGCCAAAATAAGTTGAGGAATGTGCCACTCTATGATGTAATAGTGTGCTTAAGCACCGCCTCGGCCTCTGAAGATCGATGCCACTGCCATTTAGCCCAGTGTGGAAATCCCCTCGTTATTAATATCACTGATGTTTCACGTGCTAATTTTTACTGAGGACACCCTTTTGTATCTGTGCTTTTGTGTGTATGCGTGGGAGGGTGCTGCGTTGTGTTGTGCTGAATGAGAATACATGCTAACTTACTCCTTTGTAAACAGGAAGTGACTATTTCCCCATAGAGTTTGGAGATTGGGCCAGTTCAGTGAAAAAAGACGGCGCAAATATGCACAAACACTGACTTAGAAGCAATTCTCAGTCCATATGTTCTACTTTTTTATGAACTCCACCTCTCAAGAAAGTTTTACAAGGGCTGATTAATAACAGGCAGAAAGATTAAAAAAAGAGAAAAAGTCTAGATAAAAGTGCTTTTTTTCATGTATGAATAGTCATAGTAAACCAAACCCACACACAAAAGCACACCCAGACAAATGTACTCTCTGGACCAGCCTCTTCATCCCTCTCAAATGCTGCACAGGAAATACAGGTTATAAATAAATCATTGAGTTCCTGCCTGGAGCACTGACCAGAGGGGAAGGGAGGAGGAGATGGCCTGTAACACAATACAGACACACACATATAAAGAAGCTGATGGATAATCGAACAAGTTAAGTGTGTGTTTGTGTGTGTGTGTATGTGTGAGTGAGTGAGAAAGATTCTGGATGCAGAACGATTTTCACTTCTGATTTCACATGCATTAGGTAAACTAAATATCCCTGCTGTTTAACATATGGGCTCTATAAGGGTCTGTATGTGTGTGTGTGTGGCCTCGCTTGTGTTTTTGTGGATCTATGTGTGATGAAAGTTTGAGTGTGTGGGTGGAGTGTTATATTTGGGGTGTGAAGAAGTCTTCAAAGTGCAACTGTGGAGTTTGTTCAGCACTGCTTGGAAACCTCTAAGTCCCTTTGATTAATGCAGGTTTATATGTGATTGGTTCGCCCTATTTAAGCCAATGATGAGTGGCTTGGGAAAATATTTTCTCCACAAAAGCTACTGTTAAAGTTCCTTTACTTATTAACTTAAAAACAAACCAGATGGTTGAAGTTTCATTGCAGTGCTTGTGCTATCGGATAGGGATTTTTACGCTCCAGCAATAAACACCTTGTGCAGTATCACCCGCTTGTGCATTTTTATACAACATGGCTTTTGTCATTAGCTGTAACTCTGGTCCTTGGGTAGGTTTTTTTTTTTCCCCAGCTTTTGTTTTATTTCCATTCATGACTGAATTGCTCACCGAGACACATTTGTGTATGTGTGATTGCACAGGCATCTGAACTTGATCATGCATGTATGAAAGTCTGAATATGTGTCTCACCATGCTTGGATGTTATAAACCGTGCCATATGGTGAGTGTGTTGTATCCGGAGTTTGTTTGCGTGTGTGTGAATATGCACGTTTTGAACATAATTTGGCTTGACATACATGATTGCATTTCTTCTTACATGTTTAGCTGAGGAATGTATACATGCATACATGTATGGTTTTCTGTGTAATTGTGCATATATGTTTATACACTAATGAACATATGGCAGTGCATCATGGGCTTCCCCATCCCAGTATGCAGTGTAGTTTTTTGCCCTCAGGGTTAGTTGGAATGATGACCATTTTCTCTGGGAAGCCAACTAAATATAGAATAATTGAGCACCGTGCATAAAAACAAAAAACAAAAAAAAACCGCATGTACTATTGACTTCTGCAGTAATTTTTAGATTTATATGTAACTATGGTAAATAAATTAAAAACTAAAAAATAAATAAAGTTTCATCACATTAAAAGCTGACTTAACTTAATTAAAGCAACTTGCTGCACAGGTTTCTTTTTCTTTTTTTTGAAAGATGTTTGTTTGCACATTACATTACAAATTAATGGATAAGTAGGTCTAATAAATAGACAACATTGTCTTAGTTACAAAAATATAATATCCAGAAAACAGACATAAGTTGCCATAATCTTAAAACTAGACACACTAACCCAAGACCGTAACCATGTCTTGAACACGCACATATAATATATATGTATATTTTATTTTATATATTGTATATTCTCAGCAACATTGTGTTTTTGAAGTAACTACATTCACAGGTTTATTAGGGACAGGCAAACAGATGTCTGTAATTCACACATACACACACATTTCATCTCTCTCTTCGAGGAGTTTGTTTCACTGAATATAACTGCCGGTCCAGCAACACTTTTATATTAAAACAGTTTTACCTTACTCTCTTTCAATGTTTAACTGTAAACCGTTAATTCCGCCAACTTTGATTTTATTACTCCATTTAGGGTTAATTTCGCTGGTCTGGCAAGGTTTTTTATGTAGTTACAAGACAATTGTAGTATTTCAGACTTGAGAGATTTTGTAAACTGGAAAATGTAAACAGTTTTATTTTTTAAGTCATTTATAAAAAAAAAAGTGTGTATATATATATATATATATATATATATATATATATATATGTGTGTGTGCACATAAATGTGTTATAT
>JAUMHG010000038.1:5993139-6027655 GCA_032359395.1 Enteromius anoplus
ATATAATTTTTTTTCATAGATAGATGGATAGATAGATAGATTGATGGATAGAGGGAGAGAGAGAGAGTGCGAATCACACACACATTGGTATTTGTGGTTTACTAGGGACACTATAGGTGTAATTGTTTTTATACTGTACAAATTGGGTGTGCTAATGACCCACACCAACCCTACAACTAACCCTACTCCTTATAGGAAACTGTATTTTATATATACATTTTTTTTATGTTTTTTTTTTTTTTTTTTAACCTTTTAAATTATGGGGACATGAGCAGTGTCCTCATAAACCACATTCAAATTGTAAAACCTCAAATTCATTTACAGTATTTATCATACCTTTATTTGATAGCACAGTAGAGAGAAAAGACAGCAAAGCCTTGGAAAACTTGGGTCGCTGTGAGTGTTGTAGTGTTGCTTACCATGAGGCTATCGGTATCGAAACAGGATGTAACAATTTAACAAATAATTTTAATATTAAATAGTATTTCATAGGACGTGTATGGGGCTGAATGTTGTGGCTTTCACTTATAATTTTTTTTTTATAGATAAAGGGGGTTCCAAAAGTTTAAGACCAAATTTCAGTATAATTATCTATTGAATTGCCTTTTGTATTTTGATAGAAAAAAAATAGCTGTTTCCGATTAAATATTTGATATTTAAATAATTTTTTTAATGAGAGATGTACTCATGCTTTTGGAACTCCACAAGGTAGTGAAATAGGGCCTTTTGTACAAAGATTAGGTCACATAATAAATAGCACAAATGTGCTTATTTAATTACTGACCTATAAATAGTGCAGAACCTTAAATTCTGTGTGCAGTCTTTTGTGCCTCACTGCATGTGTTTCAGCTCTTCTTGTTGGTGGCTTTGGCACACATGACACTCTTTGAACTAATCCGGAGAATTAAGCCTCCTCAATATTCATAAATGTCAGTAAACAAGTGATTATCCAGCTTTCCCAATGTTGCTCTGGGGAACAAGGTATGGTTTTAAAGCGTTATCACTCAGTTTGTTTAGCCTACGTGTGATTTCATGCACGATAAGCGATATATTTTTCACATACAGAGATAGAAACAATAGAGGAACATCTTTGTGATATCAAATTTAGATCTATGAGAAAACTCCTCAGCGCTAATGTACTAATAAACATCCTCCGGAAAGAGGCCATTGATTTTGTGACCAGTACAGCAATTGAGCTGATGTCTCTCTCTCTCCCTCTGTCTTTCTCTCTCTCTGTCCTTTCTGTTACAGGCTAAAAGCTCTGGTTTCGACTGGGGGCAGAAATGTACAAGCAGCCTGTGACTGGTGAGTGTGCACACCCACACACGTGCGCCATGACCCATGTCGTTTTTGACAGCCGTTCATTTCAGCTGAACCGTGCTGACTGCTGAGCCACAGACACTCTTAAAGCTTTGAAATGATAATATGTTGCATTTTTACTCACACACACAGACAAGAAACATTACACCATCAGGTGGGCTCACATATAATCAAGCACTGAGCTTCATGTGGTTCACGTTTATACGTTTACTGCTGCCCTCTGCTGGCAGGGAGACAGAAGTATTTAATCGTAGATATTTTTCCTACCTTAAAAATAATTAATTAAACTTATCCTTAATATCAATCCTAAACAAGTGTGAAAATAAATGTCTTAATGAACATGACACAAATGTCTATTTTGCAGGTTGTTTTCCCATGTGGATGACCCGTTCCTGGATGATCCTTTACCCAGGGAGTATGTGTTGTACCTGAAACCCAGCGGTCCTCTCCTTAACCAGCTTTCCAACTTCTGGCAGCAGAGTCGCATCACATGTGGCAAGAACAAAGCCCACAACATCTTCCCTCACATAACTCTCTGCCAGTTCTTCATGGTCAGAAAACTTCATCTATACGTCCAACCACATCTTTAATGATTTTAGTTTTTTTTTTTTGCATGGTTATGTTGACCCAGTTGTACACAACACAAAAAAAGATCAGCAACAAGTTACAAAACAAAAAATAAGCACAAAACAGCAGAAAAAAGCCTCATCTCAAAGAAATTGGCACAAAACAATGAAATTAGTCCTTGTCCAAAAATTAGTTTTTGGTGATTTTGTTGTGTTGTGTGCTACTGGACCCTTAGAATCTATAATATATAAAATGCTGCAGAATATTGTTAGAATTGTTTTCTAATTTAACAGGCTTTAAAACGTTTTATTCCTGTGATGGTAAAGCTGTATTTATAGCAGTCTTCAGTGTCACATGACCCTTTAGAAATCATTGTAACATGCTCATTTGAAAAACATTTCTAAACAGTTGTTCTGCATAATTTATTGTGGAAATCGTGCTACTTTTTTCAGGAATATTTTAGAAAACGTTTTTGAGTTTGAGTTTTTGAATGGTTGTGTATGTAGGACTGTCTCTTTGTAAGACTGTCTCTCTCTCTCTCTGTCACTGTAGTGTGCAGATAGCAAGGTAGATTCCCTCTGTGAAGCTCTGCAGGCAGTGGTGGGTCAGTGGAAAAGTCGTTTCCCCTCCCCACTCCCCCTGGAGTTTTACTCATCCTCAAATTTCATCGGACTCTTTGTGGAAGAGAAGGTGGCTGAGGTGATCAAGAGCTTTGCAGCAGACTTTGCCACTGAGGCAGCTTCCAAAGCAGGTGTGTGTGTGTGTGGTGTTGGCATGCCTGTCTATACCTAATGATGACACGGTGAAGCAATAGTCTTAATTTTCTGTATTTGGAGCTGCCTTCCTACTTCTTTTAAAACGATTTTAGTGTGCTCTACTTGCATTGAAGAAAACAGACATTTGTTTTGCCAAAATGGCTCATTAAATGTGAAAGAAAATGTAAAAAATGTTCTCTCTCTCATTCTCTCTCTCCAGATGTTCACGTGGAGCCCCATAAGAAGCAGCTTCATGTAACTCTGGCCTACCACTTCCAATCTAATCATCTTGCTTCATTAGAAAAACTTGCCAAAGGTGTAGACATAACCCTGGGCTGTGATTGGCAGACTGTGCTCTTGTCACGGGACATCCGATTTGCCAATCATGAGGTAGTTAAATTGTTGTTAGGAATTGTTTCTTTAGCTAACATTCTAAATATAATATTGTTTTAAGTAATTATTCTCATGTAATTTATCATAACTGAGTATAAAATTTACCATTGCTGATACCGAACATTTGCTATCCAAATATACAGTACCAGTGTTTAACCGCATTGATTCATCAATATCCATACGATATTATCAATAATTTATACAATAAATTCTACTGTGGATCACTGAATATATTTCATTAAAATGCTGAAATATTTCTAATAGGCTTTCTCATCATACACTGATTTTTTGGCTTTGGTGGCTCATTAACCCTCTCTCTCTGTTTTAAGACCCTGCGGGTGATGTACCCTTATGTGCCTCAGAATGATGATGAACTGGAGCTGGTGTCCGGTGACTTCATCTTCATGTCATCTATAGAACAGACCACTGCCAGCGAGGGCTGGGTCTACGGGACCTCGATGAGCACCGGGTTATCAGGGCTGCTGCCAGAAAACTACGTCAACAGGGCAGACGAGTGTGACACTTGGGTCTTACATGGGTAAGATGAGTCATGAAGTGACTAAAGCTGCTGGTTTTTAAGAAAATGAAGACTTTTATTTATTACGGATTTACCATTGATCAAAAGGGACAATAGAGACATTTATAGGGTTACAAAAGATTCAAATTTCAAATCCGTTCCGTTATTTAATTTTTTATTTTGCCTGGTAGAGTGGGTCTCTTATGGGACTGTGGTGACATTTCGTCTCTTTACCTCTTATTTTAGGTCTTTCTCTTTCCTTAATGGAACCCCGCAAACCAATATCAGGGGTGCAATGGGTGGGATTTTTCTTGACCCACACATGGATGGTCGTCTGCTTGATGACTCCATGCCATTGGATCCCCCCGGTCTCGGTGTTATATGTCAACCTATGCAGGTAAATCTAGAGAGGGAATCTTGTGGTAATGTGACGGCTTTTTTTAAATGTATAATGTATTTTTATTTTATTTTTTTTTTTTTTAGATTCTGCGACCCAATCAGTCTCGTCTGCCTAAGAGAACGTTGTTTGTGTGTCGCCATGGTGAGAGAATGGATGTAGTGTTTGGGAAACACTGGATCAATCAGTGCTTTGATGCCAAAGGTCTGAGCTCAACTTTCCAAATCAGTTCTTTAACCTCTTTCTAGTTGTTCCCGAGACAAATCTGGAATTATCTGCAAGTTTCAAAATTGAACTATTATATTAAGCTCTAAGATATTTCATCGGCTATAAATCTAAAAATGAAGTAACTGTATTCAACAATTCAAAGAATGTCATGGGAATCTTTTGGCCCAAATGTGTTGAAGTTTAACTTTCTGATCTGTGTATATTTGCTCTGTCTTGTAACAGGTCGATATGTGCGGTCAAACCTCAATATGCCAGCGAGTCTCCCAGTGAGGAGTGGGGGGTACAGGGACTATGATAAAGACTGTCCTATCACTGTGTTTGGGTCCACACAGGCTCGTCTTGTCGGTTAGTTCCTCAACACTGATAAACATTTCTTTCAATACTATAAAAGTAACTGTCTGGTTACCAACATCCTTCAGAAGGCCTTGTGTTCAATAGCGGAAAGAATTTAATACAGGTTTGCAATTCAAGGGTGAGTAAATGATGAAAGGTTTTTTTTTTTTTGAAGGGAAGAACTATCCCTTGGACTGCAGGATCACATTATTTCCTCTTGGTTTTACATAGTGATTTAATTAAATATGAAGTGTGTCATTTCTGCTTAGTTGTCACACTAGCATGTGTTTACAGTATGTGGCATTTGTTTTACAGGGGAGGCTCTCCTGGAAAGTCATACAGTGGTAGACTTTGTATACTGTTCTCCATCTCTGCGCTGCGTGCAAACAGCTTATAATATCCTCAAAGGTAAAACAGCATCTCTTTTTCTCTTTCATCTTTCTTCTGTTCATTCACAAATCGTTTTTTACGGCGTTAACCATGCCCATTTACAAACCTAAATCAATTTCTTCCTATGTGCCCCTTTTTCTGTTATGGATTGTATGTCTCAGGTCTTCAAAAAGATGGAAAGACTAAAATCAGAGTTGAGCCAGGGTTGTTTGAGTGGACTAAATGGGTGTCGGGAACCTCATTACCTGCCTGGATTCCTCCTGCAGACCTGGCAGCCGCAAACCTTAGTGTGGATACAACGTACAGGTATTTTATTAGACCCTCAATGAGCTGTGCATGCTTTTTGCTACACTTTTTGCCTGTGTTGTTTGATAGCATTATTTGTTTTTTATGTTTCTTTTTAATTTCACAAATGTCTTCTTGCAGTAAAACAAATTATTATTATTATTAAATCATGTTGTTCCTCTCTAGACCTCATATTCCTGTCAGTAAACTGGCCGTGTCTGAGTCCTATGAAACATACATCAGTCGCAGTTTCCAAGTGACGCGTGAAATACTGTCAGAGTGCAATAATCTGGGTAGGATTATTAATGTACTAATAATCTCAATTGGTCTAAATACCAATATATATATATACCAATTCAAAGGTTTTATGTTTTAAGACATTTTATGTTCACCAGGAAATACGGTGCTGATTGTGGCCCATGCTTCCTCTCTGGAGGCTTGTACTAGGCAGATACAAGGACTGACCCCACAGAACTCTAAAGACTTTGTGCAAGTGGTCAGAAAGGTCAGATCTCTTGTGCATCTTTTTCAAATAACTATTTTGTTTCTCTATTTTTTTCTATTATTAATATATGTGATTATTGAGTATTTTAATCTCTATATACATACTGTACATTCTCATAAAAAGTTATGTAAGTAATTCACGAATGATAATTTCTACAAAAAGGATCATTCATAACAATTTTTACAAGAAATTAAAACTTAAATTCAGCAAAAAAAAGCATTAAATTGATCATAAATGACAGTAAAAAAATTTAAATTGTTACAAAAGATGTCCATTTCAAATAAGTATTGTTATTTTGACATTTCTTTTTGTGAAATGTAACTCAAATCTAACAAAATCATGTAGCAGAAACTTTTTTTTTTTTAAAATTGATAAGACATTTTCCTGAGCAGCTGATCATGTGACACTGAAGACTGGTAATGGCTGCTGAATATTTAGCTTTTCCATTAAAGGAATAAAAAAAAAAAAAGGAAATAAATAATATTTTTTGACTAAATAAATGCGCCCTTTATAATCACAAGATGCTCAAAAAAACATTTACCCATATTTTTGTACGATGACGTACATTTGTACGTATTTATTTTGGTCCTTTATTTTATATTTGATATACATAAACTACTATAAATACTCTCTTTGCTTCCATTTGTTCCTGTGTCTCTCACAGATACCTTACTTAGGCTTTTGTGCTTGTGAGGAGATGGGTGAGACAGGCGTTTGGCAGCTTGTGGATCCGCCCATCCTGCCCCTCACCCATGGGCCCAATCACAGCTTTAACTGGAGAGAAGCACTGCTGCAAGACTGAGAGGCTCTGCAACATCTATCCTCACCGCTCTTCCTCCAAAGGCAACAGAGACGTGCTTACATTTACATCATCACAGATCTGCATTATAGCACTATAAACAGCTCAAGCTTCCATAGCCACGTTCTTGCACTGCTGCAGTACATCTCATTGACCCCATCTTAATACATAAAGCATAAGAGCAGTAATATTTGCGATAGATATCCATAACATGCTCAAACACTGTTTTCCGGCCTAGCTGCAGCAAAACACATGCATCCAAATGTAGCCCAGGCGAAACTAAAAATCTGAGTGCTTCAAAGACACAGGTCTAACACAGGATGTAATACACAGCGATAAACTCAGGTTTCCTGCCTCAGTGAGGAGGAAATAGTGTGCAAAGTTGATGAGTCATCATCCAAAACTTCCAAAATGGATGCCGCTGGACTCTCTGAACCCTTTGTAAACTCCATTTTCCTAGACTCTGTAGGGGAATGAGACTTCTCCCTATTACACTGTGAATCAAAAAGACATGCACAACCTATTGCATCAAGATTTTCTGATTACACCTGCTACAAGCCCCGCCCACCAACCTCCTGAAAGCACAAGAATATAATCTGGCAATCAGATAGACTGAGAACAAGCAGCTTTAAAGTAGTTTAGATGGATTTGGTGGACAGCACATTCGTCCTGTGCCTTGCTGTCATGCTGCTACTGTTAAACACTTTGCAACTATAGGACACTTTGGGAGGACTGTTAGTTAGGGCTTATTTGGAGACCGTATTTAAAGATGTACTGTCAGGCTTTCCGTGTGTAGGGTTGATTTTAAAAGAGGGAGATGATATGCAAGTAAGGACGTCATCGAAGGCAGTGCCACGAATGGTTTCAACTTCTTAAGCAGCAGCTTAAATTATGTTATGTGCAGCTGTTACGCTGAACGGCGAGCTTTATTTTCTGAGCACTTGAAAAATCGAAACCAAACAGGAAAGAATGCTTCAACAATGTAAAGAATTGTACATTAATGCATACTGTGTCTGTATATACTAAGTAACATAGTAAAATCCATTTGATGTGTGTCACCTTTAAATGGAAAAAATATAATTGCATTTATTTATGTATTCATAAGATAGTTGTAAAGAGAATATGTTGGTGCTTCAGGATTTTTTTGGTTTGTTATTTCCTGTTATTGGAATAGAGAAATTAAGCCATAGCAAATGATGATATAAATCACTATATAATGCAGTGTTTCTCTACACTCCGAGCACTTGCATAAGCATATCTGTTACGATTACTGTAATATGCCATCTGCGTTCCCTGAACTTCATAACTATTTTAGCCCACCTATGGTTTGACATTTAATGATGATAAGAAGGAGGCATGTATAATGAGATGTGCAATGCACTGCACAAGCAAAAGAGGTTTTTAGCTATAGTTTTCAGCGTTGGCTCATGTAGTGCATTTACATAAAGATAAATGCAGATGTTGTGTTTTTTCGTTTTTGTTTTCTGTCAAGTTTAAGAGTTGATCTCTTGCCTAAATGGTTCCTGTTATGGGTCGAAAGGGACAGTTTTACCCAAAATGTCTATCCAAACTTGTTAACTGTATTTAAAACAGACAATGAAACTATCAATAAGAGAAATAAGTAAAAGTAAAGCAACCGATGCACCAGATCAGTTGTCAGATACAGTCTAAGAGAATTTTTCTCTAGCTGGTTTAATCCATGTTAGGTTGTGTTTTCATATTTCACAATTTTGACGAGGCTATGTGTCCATAGCCATGGCACAGACCTATTTTGTACATATTTGGGCCACACTTTCAATATACTGAAAGAAAACGAGAACTCAAAATACATTTCAATGAATCATTAAAATTTCATAGAAATGACTTCAACTTAATGATCCGACTGCATTTATAGTTAACCGCCCACTCAAAAGGAAGGAATACTCAAAACCATCATGTTGAAATAATACACAAGGCCATTTTCTGATACTTGCGTATCGTTATTCACTAATTGCTTTCTGCTTTTGCGTTCCATGGTTTGGACCAACATTGATGTGAGCAAATTATGACAACATTTTTAGTTTTGGGTGTACTATCCCTTTCAAACATTACAGATTACAGGGAGTCTAAGACAAATCTGTCTTTGTTCCTTTGGCGTTTTTCAGCTCATCAGTAACATAGCCTTCTAAATGCTTCCTACTCATGAATTTAAACGAGACGGCACATACGACTTTGTGAAGATTTCTAATTAGCCAAGCCGGTGTAAGTGTGTGTGGGTGTGGTTGAGTGTTTGTTCATGTGCTAGAAAATGAAAATGCTGTTCTGCCATAAAAAAAATTAATTACCTTATTAAATCATCCTCGTCTGCTATTACAACATGTCTACCGTGAATAGATCCTTGTTCTTCCAAATAAGGCAAAACACAAGCATCATGTGTATCAATGTGTATTACCACAGAGGGTACAGCTTGACAAAAGCTGATCCATAGCTGTGTTTGATTCCCTGAGAGGTAATATTGTCATTATATGTTTTCAGAAGCATGCTATGTGTGCAACTGCTTCTGATTGTTTAAAAAAAGAAATGGCGGTGGAATATGAGCCAAAGTTTTTTTTTTTTAAGAGGTAGAATTAATTATTTTTAATGTGTGTACTTTAAGCATATTCTGACCATCAATTACCATCTTGGCTATAGGGGTTTGTGTTTGTCCTGACACTCTTGAGAATCATGAGATGTTTTATATAGCTACCCTCCTGATCAGTGACTGAGGAAAATCAATAAACACACAAAATCTAAATAAAAAATCATAAGAAATATGAAACCAGTGTGTTACAGATTGCAAATTTAGCTGTCGTTATTTTAAGTTTTTCTTTTCTTTTGGTTCTCCCTGAAATTAGTCCTGTTTAGTTTAAATACGACTTTATGCTTTTATTCAGGTCATCTCATTTATTTAAAGTATTCAAGTTTTACCTTGGGGGCATTTTAGCAGCTTAAAAACTATCCTTGCATGCCCGAGAAGAAAATGCAAATGTAACACCTCCATAGTAAAAAGTTGTACATGAAATGAATGCACAAACCATATGTTATATTTCAGTGCTCAAAAATTTGAATAGAGATTCCACAAGCATATGTGACCTTCCTCCACAAAGCTAGCCTTTTAAGTATTGTTGACTTTTATTTTAAGACTTATTTTAATATGTAATATTTGTAAAGCATGTTTGCAAATAAATATTTTGTCATCCTGCTATGACGCGTTGTGTTTTTGGGTTACATTTTACATTTCACTGCAAAATTGTCACTGACATTACTACAAAAGTAATACTATTGAGGGTCTCTATACAGATATATTGTTTAAGTAGGGCCATTGGGAGCAGGTTGTTATCAGTCACACGTCGCTTTTTTGCGTATTTGGTTTCCATTATGATATTTTGATTTTCAGATAAAAAAAATCGCGCGGATTTTCGTGATTGGCTGTTCGTGTGCGGCCGGCGCGCGCGTTCGTAAAGTAACGTCAATCGCGAACTTGGAGCCAGTTAGCAGTTAGCTCTTGAAGGCTTTCAATGTAAAATATGTCAACGAAACAACAACGTGACAAGAAAGTGAACTTTTGGAACAAGTCCATCGCTGGCAGAAACACACCATAACAAGTCCGGAGTTTATTCAAGTTTTTTTTCGGTTTGCCATCGACTGACTGACGGTTAACGTTAGCACACGAATAATAATTTCTAACAGGTAAAACCTACTTTTCACATAATGTGCTTCAATACAGAAATATAAGAAACCCTTTGAATGATGCTGTTATGTCAAATATTTAGAAAAGATTAACACATAACTTCTATATATATAAACCGCAATACAATGTTAGGTTCGCTTCAGAGGAGGCAAGCTTTTAAGAAATGCATTAAAGTTGAAATGTAACGTTATTGCTACCGTCGTCTATTATGCATGTACACTTTTGCTATTTATACTGAGGCAGAACTGAACTGTACAAATTTATATATGACTCATTCTTTTGCACTTTAACAAAGATGCTGCCTAATTATTAAAAACAACAACAACAACAAAAGGTCCAGCGGGTTGGTGAGCTTTCTCAAAATTTCGACTAATGGGCTTCAAAGGTCTTTGAAAGGTAGGCTAAACGTTAGTTCACCAAAAATAAAATATATTTTATCTATATAACAGGTAACTAACGTTACTTTTGTTAGACTTTTTTGTTTTCTTGTCGTTTTTGCACCTTAACACGCGGTTGTATCGAATAAGCAGCGTATAAATTATTTAAATATGTTGCAAACAAATACATTTCAAATACATAGTTTTCATTGAGAAAGAAGATTTTTTTTTGCGCGATATTTTCTACTCTATAAAGCTCTCCATTAATACATCAGATGCATGAAATACCATGGTTAGCCACTAGATGGCTCCAGGTCGGAGCTGCCTTAAATGCACCAGTCGGATGTTTTCTTCTGCAAGTTTTTTTGTTGTTGTTGTTGTTGTTGTTGTCAAAATTGCACTCCATAACATTTTTTAAATATAATACATAAACAATTATGGAAAGAAATAATTATAATTACAGTAAAATTATATTCATATACAAATCTCTTTTACTGTAGCTTTCAGGTGAAGTTTATTTGAAATGGCACCTTTTTAGGGCCTAATACACTTTTTAATTTATAAACATATAAAAAACGGAGTGGCAAAGATGGAAATTTAGCGCTGTGCCCCCCAGCTTAATTCTATAATTCCATGCATAGAGTCAAGCTCATTAAAACAAATCCATCTAAGATGATTGATAAAGCAAAAGTTCAGTTGCTTATAAGCCATTCAATACAGAGACATATTGCTAGAGTTGATATTTAATAGAATTTGTTTTACTCAATCATCATGTGTATTTAAGATGTTCTGGACCATCTCATAGATTGCTTAAGGTATATGCACTCATCAGGAAATGGAGTTCTGTAATACAGGTCAGCTATAGGACAAATGGACTTATGGTTAGCTTTATAAGACTGGGGGGTAGTGATGGGGTGGTAGTAGGCTGACATACTTAATCTCTTCCTGTTAGGTACTTAACACAAATCACAACAATACAAGCGCATCAGGTAACACTGAGTGAATGACACAGTGGCAGTCGCCTGTGTTTATAGGTAGCTTAGCCAAACAAAGGTGAACTTCTCTCAATTGCTCAAGCGGCCCTGCTGCCTTGAGACATCTCAGGGTCAACATGCTTTACTGAGAGTGCTGTAGAGTACGCCTCCGTTCTCAGGATGTATAAATGTGTGTGGTAGTAATCATAAGACTGGAAGGAATATGCTTTGGCTGTGCATTTTATATTCTGGTCTTCTTCACTCAATACTGTATGTCTTGAGGTTTTCATGTTAACCACACCTACGCTGTCTGCTTTGTTCTGCTGCACACGGCTTCTACAAAATTTGATTTTAAATGTGGGTTTCCCATACTCAAAGAAATTATAGATATTATTAAATCTCATGAAAATGATTTAATTCTATTATGAATATGCATTTTTCTAGTTTTTATTTGCTGTAAATTATTGAATTGGCTAAACTTGCTTCTGTGCATAGTAACACATAAGGTGTGCATAGTAAAGCTGGTAACACATAAGGTTCCAATTGTTAAAATTAGCACTTAACTACATTAGTTAACATAAACTACATAAAAAAAGAAAAATGAGAATTAACTCATCTCTGTTTATATTAACTTCAAAATCTAATACAATATTAAAATCAAAATGTTTCTGATTTAATATTAATTAATAGACACGAGCTAACACGAACAATGAATAGCTGTACTTTTACTAACATTAACAAAGATTAATAAATACTGTAACAAATGTATTACTTATTGTTAGTTAAGATTAGTTATTGTAAAGTGTTACTGTAAAGTTTGCTCGCAACTGTGATGTCTGCTTTGATCTTTTTAATCTTAGATTTAAATGATTTTCCCCCCCCCAAGAATTCACAAATAAGACTTTAATTTAATTTGAAAAATCATGTTGAACTGATTTACAGATGAGCTCGAATGATTAATTAGTAAACTGATTTGAATTTACATGATTTAAAAATGATATATTATTAACTAATAATTAATTCAGTGGCACGAATAATAAAAAAATAATAATTCAGATTTATTTGATAATTAAATGATTGGGCATAATCATAAATGCATGAAAGAATCTTGGAAATTTATGGGTAAAAAGGTAGTGTATGCATCCTGAAGTTTAATCAGTAATGAGCGATTTCTTGGACCATCTCTCTTCATATAGCGCAAGCACTTTTCCATCAGCCCCTTTTTAGGTTGGAAATGATTAAATGCTGATTTCTTTGTGGCTCATTGGCCTGAGGGAGGCAGGATAGAGTTACCTTCAGAAAATGGTTCCTTACCTTAGTCCTTCTTTTTTCATTAGTTCAGCTGTTTTTCTGAAGGGAACACGTCTAAGTCCGTGTCTCTGTGTACCACACACTCAAAGCACTCACTTCTCTCACTGCGTACAACAGCTCTTTTGTTCTGTGTGTTTCTCATGACCCCTGACCTTAGGTATCAGTCGGGTGCCCATTGGGGTCTAAGAGGTGCTCCCTACTGTGTGTGTCTCTTATTCGCAAGCATAAACCCTGACAAAGAACTAGAGAAATTGCGGGAACAGATAGCGAACTCTCTTAAAGAATTATTGACACTAATCTCCTTTTTCCTGTGTTGTCTGAAAATGAAACATGATTCTGAACAATTCAGCAACTGAAAAAATGTTTTGTTGGGAAATAAATGAAAGTATCTGCAATTTACATTAAAGTGACATTTTAGTGGGCTGGAACATTGTGCGTGGGCTGGGGTTTTCATCGCAGACAGACTATCTTCAAGTGAGGATCTTACTGACCTGGATCTATCCGACCTTGTCTGGCTGCAAACATCACCATGCAAGTGCTTTCCGGAGTGACAGGATTTCTTTTTCCTTCACTATATTTATATGAACCTCATATTCCCTTTTATGAGATTTATGAGAAATTGAAAAATGGGCATTGACAACATGGTGATACAATATTATATTTATGTTTGCATCAATTTAATATCGAAATTTAATACTGAATAGCAACTGTTTTTATCTTTACTGATATCATGATTTGTTACTTGAGCTCTGAATCTGCGTAATAGAATCATTTTTTTGAAGGATCACGTGACACTGAAGACAAGAGTAATGTAAATAAATATATTTCAATTGTAATAATCCAATATTACTGTTTTTACTGTATTTTTATCATGTAAATGCAGCCTTGCTGAACTTACTGACCCCAAACATGGACATATAAATACACAAACCCATATATCATCTATATATACCCAAATCATCACAATGGACTCTGGGGCTTGTCCGGCTGACTATTTTTTAGACCATATTTTAGCATTGCCCATAGAGTGTCATCCCAGCTGTCCTAAGCGTTCGGCTCATTGCTATGAATCAGCAAAGCCAGCAGAGCACAGTACAAAACACAGACAGAATGTTCTGTCTGCTCGCTGGATTACTGGAGCTATTTCCAGATAGCACTCTGTAGTTTTCTTTCTGCCACACATACACACATACAAGGTTTTTAAGGGCGGCCTGCCTCTGGGGACAGCTGTGCCTCTCTGAGTGTGGCTCACTGAGCCATGGCTCCTATACATTCATGTGCGAAAGCAATGATGGCTTCGTATATGCCTATAAATACAGAAATGCTGGCCAGTCTTTGGATGCATGAATTCTTAGATTCTAGATTGCTGTAAAATTTCTATTGTGCGCTGGATTCTGATGCTTTATGCACACAGCAAACATGACCCATTGGGCCCAGATGAAAGACCCTATCAGATCAAAAGAACTGTGAATGGCAGCACTGTGTTCAGAGATGGTCTGGGTGTGACCATGTTTGCTGTGTTTAACTGTGGGATATTATGCGCCTAATCTGCTGTCATATAGTTAGCCTGTATGCTATATATGTGTATATATAGACTCGCACAGTATGTAAATGTGTAAATGTGGGTCAGGAAAAAAAGAGGAGATTATGTGCAGACAGATCCGCTCTTGGTGTCAGTGCTGCGGGATATATTAGATTGAGGAATTTCTAGGACAGACACCAGAGAACATTCAGATTGCCCTCAACCACACACACACAGTTCATGATGTCCTGATTCATTCTCTATATGCAACACACTTCCATTGCTATATGTGTAATAATGCTTAGTCCTGATAATAGTGCAGGTGCTGTTTAGTAATCTAGAGTATGAGTTAAAAAATTGGGGAAATTTGTTTCCACCCAAATAATTGAATTCAACTTATGAAAAACTGGAATATCGCATTATATGTTGAATAATGAATAAAGCACCATTTCCATCCAATGTGTCAAAGAGAACAAAATTGTCACTTCCTGATAAACTGAAAAATAAAAGAAGCCACTTAATTGAATTCATTTTCATGCATGTCGTGTGAAACAGTTGTACAGATATAGGCTACTTTGATGACAGACTTTGCTAAGGCATTTCAGAACAATTAAAACAACATTGCAGATGCTGTCTAACGAGATCGATCCACTAGATACCCTTCGTGCAAAGTCACATGACTTTTTAGATGCGCAAGGTGGAATTTATTCGGTAAATGTTTTTCATCATAGTTCATTCACATTTCTTCTTATAGGATAAAGAGTTTACCTTACTTAGTTGTTTATGTTTTTAATGCTCAAAGAAGAATGGGAATTATGTGACCAAAAAGGTTCAAAACAGATTTCATGATTTTGCTGCTTAAAGTAGCTACAATTTGCACAAATTAAAGTTTTGAGCATTCTGGACATTCATTCGCTTAACCAGTTTCACAAGGGACCTCCTGGGATGTTTTTTTCAATGCACAAGTTTCCATGTATTCTGGGAAGGGAGGGTCTCCGTTCCAACTTTTAAAAAAGTTCTTAAACATTCAGTCATGTGCTGACATACAGTAGAACATATAACTGTATCTCACTAACAAAATGTGTAGCAACACAGACTTTTGACTATTTTTCTTGTTTAGGCATAACTGTTATAATTTGGATTAGAGAGGATGTGATGAGAAGATGATAATGCTATTTGAAGACAAAGATGGACCTTGGTTTATTGGAGTGAGCATGAAACGTCTTACTCATATAAACTCATGCAGGTTCATTGGTTATGTATAACTGTTGTTATCCATGTTGACAAAACATTTTAGAGTCTTGAAAAGGGAAATTCTTTGATAACACAGTGTAACACAGAGACCTTTGTGACCTGCCAGACCAAATGTTTTAAAGAGGAAGTTTTCAAAATTTTCAGTTGGCAAGTTTTCTTTATTGCCTCTGTGTTCCTTGGGAATATATTCAAGCTGAAAAATCGCAGATTGAGATCATCAGATTCAACTGATTTTTTTTTACATTGTTTTGGAGTTTTACATAAAAGATTTATTTAAAATCACAATCGTGTCAGGCAGAGCATAATCAGAACATTAATATTTTCTATTAATTATAGTATTACTCTATTATAGTATATAATGTACTATATATGGTATACAGATGTATACTGTATATCTATTTTTGTGGAATAAGCTACTAAAACTGTCTGACTGGAATAAAGCTCAGATTTTCTTTTTTAGATCTTATGCTGTGCTTTAATGATAATTTCCATGCTGTTTTTATACTTTTTTTGTCTGTCAGGTGTGAAAAAGAAAGATTAACATGTAATATGTACGTGATGTAACATGTAAGAAGATTAATAAATAACTGCAGAAGTATCACGCTGTGCTGTACCTCTATACTAACTCATATACAGAACTACTAAGTTTTTAAAAAAAGTTCTGTTTCTTCTTCTTCTTCCCCAATGTCTTTTCTTGTCTGTGGCACCAAGTAAACCTGGACTGCCGGTTGTCCTTTCTCAGAAAAACAGACATATACTCGCATAACTCCACACACTGCGGGGATGCAAACTTAATCCAGTGGAAACAGTAACTTTTATTTCTTTCTCTGTTTCACTAACGCACACGCGCTGGAGTCGCAGTGGACTTTGAACTGTACCAGATGGCTTCTGCTCTGCTACAGGACTGATTCTCTGAGAGGGGAGGGCAGGAGAGCAGAGCGGAGCGGAGCAGAGGAGGGTGGGGGGTGGAAGAGTATGCAGAAAAGTGGCAGTGGTCTTTTCACTGAGCGTTCGCGTCTGGAGCGTTCACTAGCATTTACCACTCTCTCTCTCTCGCTCTCATTGTTGCCTGGATTTAACTGACGCTTAAAGAAAGTAAAGTAATATAGAATAGCATAGCAGAACATGTGTTGTATATGTTGTGTCTCTCCATGAATATAAAGAACGGTCACTGCATGGAACACACAGATGAAGTTGTGGAGTTGTTGGTAAGTAGATTTCTGGAGTCTGGCTGTGTGCCGTGTGTGTGAGAGTGTGTTTGTGAGGTTAAGTTTGGGTACCATAAGCATGTTCAGTTTTTCACTTCATGGGAGGGTCTTAAGTTAGCAGACAGGTTTTCGTCATCTAAATGCATGCAGATTTAAACATTTATCTTCCATTTTGTGGGGCTTAGAATCTTTTTAGAGGACCATGTTTGTGCAGTTGTGTTTAATTTGCACATACATATTTGATAAAAGTATTGTTAACATGTCTGCTGCAATACTGTGTCCCATATACAGTGGTGTTACTATATACTTTGTGTGACTAGTATGAATATCTGCATGTATAATATTCTATATGCATGCACCCATGTGTGTGCGCGTGTGTCAGTATACTCATCTAGAGTGTTCCTATGTGTGTTAGTGGATTTGTATTAATCCTGACCGAGGGTCTGCTCACTGCAGTGTATGATGGACTCAGCTGCCGTCTTTCTCCCCTGTCTCGTCTGTGTCTCCTTTGTTCAGACATCCAGACATCTACTGCATCCAGAAATAGAGACTTTCTCTCTCTCTTTCTCTCCCTGGTGTTTTGAGGGGGCACACACACACACAGAGACACAGTTTCAGACAGCATCAAAGCAGTTCCTCACAGCTGTCTGCATGTGCTGCCGTTTGATTGATAAGCCAAACGACGTAAGATTTGTTCTTCCATACATTCGCTCATCAGTTACTTGCTATGAATAGTTTATGCTCATGCTGCATTAGCGTCATGTGTGCACGGTCTGCAAAAGTTGTTAGGTAACTTTCTGCACAAGCGTGTGCAGGTTTAGCAGTGGTTGGTTCGTAGTATGCATAAGAGTTTGAAAAAATACAGCATGTCCAAAAGGATATCCTGAGGGGAAACCACCTAAAATAGCAATACTTTATGAACCTGGTTTCAGTCTTTCATCACAAGTTTTGTGTTTATAGAGCGTGAAAGAATCCGTGGCAAGGAAACTGATAAACGAGTAAAAGAAAAGGGAGGTGGTGATATAGATTGAGAATGAGGGAGAGAAAAGGGCTTACTAGGAAAAGAGACTCATGCGGTCTTTGCATGCCGTGAATTCTTAGTGGCTGACCCCTATGGAAAATAACAACAGGCACATGTGAAGGTCATCCAGTCATCATCCTCCCCTCATGCTGACCGCTCACTCTCACACACACCACTGGGCATATAGTGGACTTTCAACACTTGTGTCACTTACAAACCTGTCTGTCAGCACTTGAAGAAACCACCAACTTAAAGAGTGCATAGCTTCATTCGGTTTCACAAAGACAAAGTGAGAAAAGTGGATCATGATGACTCCTATTGTGTGTGTCAAAGGAGACGATGAGGTCATGAGGGACTTTGGTCCTTTAGAGGTCAAAGTTCAGAATAGGGGCAGCCTGCTTTGTTGGTTGGTGAACTGAATTAGATGACAACTGGAGAACCCATCAGATTAGATTAGAATTACTGTGGGTATTTCTCACAATTTTTCTTTTTTGATGAAAGAGTTATTTGTGTGTGTCGTAAAAAGTGCACCTTATTCTTTGTTAGCGTCTGTGGGATTTTTGTAAGTGCAGAGTTCAAAACTGTTCAAAAGAACAGCATGAAATGGAAATCTTTTTTACCTTTGCTCCACTTCTGTCTTCCTGCGCTGTTGCGCAATGTCTGAAGTTTTCACACTCTGCCTTGAAAATAATAAATTATTTAGAGCACAGCTTTTGTGTATAATTAATGAGAAATCATCCGAGGTGCATATATGAACTGCTGCTATCTAAATAGCGACACATGAACATCTGCTGAGGTGTATCAACCCATTTATTTCCCGGGCCTAGCGTTCATTTAGTAAAGTTATTTAATTTACATTGCAGGCTCTGTGAGGTGAATTGGAAGCAATGCTGGGTTCACCACAAGATTTCAAAATCATTGTTGATAGAGTGTAACTTGACCTCGGCCAATGGCGTCGCTCAGAACTGCTATAATCCCTCCCACATGTAAACAATGGCATGTTGCCCAGAGCAACTGCCAAAACCGCCATGCCTCATATGAACTGACCGAAAGTGCCTTTTCCCACCTCCCTCTCTCAGTCTTACTCGTATTCTCTTACTCTTTTTCTGTTGTTGGTTCAAAGGAAGAGAAAGAAAAGAATTGCACCTGTGGACAAAGCTGTTTTGTGTTTGGGCACATGTATTCCCAGTTGGTTTTGCTTTAATTAAACAAGCAAAATACATATAATTTTTTTGTGTTATTGTCAGCTGCATTTAAGGTTGTCATTCACTTTTATAATCCTTTGAGGATCTGTATTCTTAATTTGTTTAGTGGTACAATAGTAGAATTAGGCTATGCTATTTTTTGGATGAGACCAGTAATAAATGTTATAATTGCTTGTCATAATTGCTTTTGTCATATGTTAGTAATAGAATACAAAGCAGCGCTTCAACACTTGCCTTTATAAAGAAAAAAACAAGCATCAAGTTGCTTCGAGCCATAATTAGCAAGTGCTTTGCATTTTGCATGCTAAATTCAGAAGAGAAGAATGTGCTGACTGAAGCTCAGCTAGCCGCTTGTGTAAAGTTGACTGTCCTAAGCATTAAAATTCACTTCTCAGTTGATATATGCAAAGGAGCATATAAGATTGTTTGAGCTAGATGAAGTCTGACAGTCTGTATTTAAATATAGTGCGTGGTGGCTGGAACAGCAGCGATGCAGGAAGTATATTGAGGACTGTATCTGGTTTTGGATTTGCCAATATGAATGATCCCAGATGTGTTCAGCTTCTAAATGTTCATTTGAACGCTACCATACCAAAGGTGAGGGTGGATTAAAATGTTAAAAGTGTTAAATGTTTTTGAAATAAGACTTAACCTAGAAACCAAAAATCAAAACAGTAATATTGTGAAGTTGATATGGTTGCAGTTTATAATAACACGTCTTTTTAATATCTTTTCAAATGTAATTTATTCCTGTGATGGCAAAGCTGATTTTTCAGAAGTCTTCTATGTTACATAATCCTTTAGAAATCATTCTAATATTAACATCTTTTTTCTTGTTATGAGTGCAGAGTTCAAAACTGTTCAAAAGAACAGCATGAAATGGAAATCTTTTGAAGCATTATAAATGTCTTTACTGTCACTTCTAATCAATTTAATGCATTCTTGCTAAATAAAATATTCATTCCTCCATATAAAAAAAGCACGCAACTACAAAATTGCGCTGAATCTGAACTTTTGAACGGTAGTGTATCTTAAATTAGTGCTGGTAATCTAAAATAGTATTCTTACAACAAAAGCTAAGATGGCACAACATTTTAATTACCATTAAGACCATAATGTTACGTATACGCTGCACTAAACAGAAAGTAGACCTCATTATAATTGGCTAAACACTAATATTAATGATGCAAGTAGCTGACAGACATAAGAGCTGTAAGATCAGAGGGGAGTTCGGAAGAAAACAGGGCCAATAAACAGCAAGAAAGACTCTGAATTCGAATCTGACACAGTTAGCCGTGTGGTTGAAGAAGAAAGAGAGAGTGAGACAGAGATGCCTAGGGCTAAGTCTGACCCAGCTGTGTAAATATACCGTCTATTTCTTCATACTCTCACACACACACACACACACACTCTTGTCAACTAAAGATACTGTTTATCTCCCTATGCCTCCAACCAAAGCAGGGACACAATTCTCCATCCAGAAATAGATCAGAAGTAGTGTGCTGTGAATTACGCTACAGAGTCCTGACAGTGTTCTTATAGGTTTGGCTGGGGTTTTTATGAGAGTATACAAGTATTGAGAGGAGGGCTGCTAGCATGTCAAAAATATTTGCTCCTGCGACAATTAATTTAGTTTATGGTGGTAATGGGGCTACAGGGATTGGAGTAGTGAATCCACGTGCATCCCAGAATAGTCCAAAGAATGACAGGAAGTGGGTTTCCACGGTTGCAGAGGTCAGGCAGGGTCAACTGTATGTGTAAGTAGAGACTGGAGGAGAAGAATCTGCGCAGCTTGTACTGGTACACACAGATTCTTGAGGGACATTTAACAAATCCTGTGACAAGGATGCAAAATTCTCACACAACTCCTGTATGTTTATGGTTGTGCATTATAAGCGTTAGTGATGTAAATTCTTACATATGAAAATGCAGTCTGACAGTCACGCAAATTAGTATTTTGTATTGTAAAACGTTCCCCTTTATGTGTTGTTGTTTGTTTTTTCTTTCAGTATTCAATGACAGAACAACTGGTACTATATGCGCTATTGTAAATTATGAACATGTTTTACATTATTTTATCATACAGTATATGCTTTTATCATATTCTTTACATTAAGATTAGCTGCGCTGTCATAAAACACTCACTTAAAGTTGTCTTTAAGAATACAATTAAATATAAATCTTAAAATTAATATACATTTTTAGACCTTGCATTATAATGTTATGAAGTCTAAATGAACGCGCTGTGTAAAAAATATTGATTGTAGTTTTTTTAGTTTGTTTCTAATTTATTTACACAAAAAAAAAATTTGTCCATAACGGGGATTATTATCATATTGGAGAAATTGGTAATATATTTGTTGTCTTATTAAAACTTCAGCTTTCACATTTAAGAAATAAACTGCATGTGTATATCTCAGGGAAAATAAGGAGAAAACAATTGATCATTTGATAATTATGCTTTATAAAATATCATGTGAATGACTCAAATGATTGACTCCTAATATTTTGACAAATCTCTGCAGTGTGTAACTATTTTCTGAAGCTTATGAGATTATCAGCTGATTTTCAAAGATTTTTAAACTTAATTTGATCTTATTTCTGTTTCATAAACACATCTTTATATTCTTATGCAATGCTGTTATATACACTGTTCGGTGTACGTACATAACAAAGAGAACTAATTTCGTTTTTCTTTCCTATGTGACAAAAACGCAAAAAGAGAGCAGCGAACCGAATTGTAAATAACACACCGTTCGTGCAGCTTTCTGCAGCACTGCTATAGGGAGGCGCCACAGAACACGTTCCAGGCGTTTTTCAGTGTAGTAAATCCAACCGCTGAGAGAAATCACATTACAGTGTTAATTCACCGATTCATTCCATGAAGTACATCTGTTTATAACATTCTTGTGTAAGTCTTTTGTGCTGCCTTTGTTATGCAGCTGACGGGACTTGTGCTGCAGATCTGAAACGGTCACCTTGTGTTTGTTCACTGTATCCAACAGAAATGTCTCCTAACACATCATTAGACTTCCAACATGTCTTAGGAAAACATGAGAGTGCCTCTCTGTGTACATTACACATGACGGAATGGGACTGTGTGTATGAAAGCCAGCCAGGGCAGTTGAAGAAAGCTAAGTGAATGCTGTGTTTATTATACTTTCTTACGTAGAAGTCCAGAGATGTGTGTGGTAAATCATGGACCGGTGCTCACACAAAACACTCACTGTACTCAACAGTTAAAGTCAACATAAAGTGCTGTTCACAACATGTTACTTCTAAAATGTGAATCTCATTCTAGAAGTAACAAGAATTCAGGTTCATTTTAACAGACCAACATTAAGTTTGCTAAAACAACGCCTAAGCTGACTTGCGTACGTTGTTTATTAACCCTTGACTGCGGATAGGAAGTTGTGGAAAGTTGTTTTAAAAGAAAAGAAAGATATTTTGGTTAAATAATACAAAAACCTGTGCCGATCAATTTAAGTACAGGAGCATGCAATAAAACACTAAACAGACTTTAAATGCTATTCTGGTCAAATTTAGACCTTTAATGCACCTGGTTGAAGAGAAATCTTGGAATGGCTTGTGTCTTCGTCACAAAAGAGACAAATGTGTGACTGGAAACCCAACTCCCCTTATGACATCCTTCTCAGTGGAAACTGAGAAGCCAGAATGCCAGTAACAATGAAAGAGCCATAAGTTCCCCTGAAAAGGTAAACGACTGAGGTGTCCGTTCTCAAGCCAGAAAGAGAAAGAACAGGTCTGGAATGTAGCTTGACAGGCAACATGTATGTTGATACAGTGTCAGAACTTCTGGCCACAGTCCAACCTCAGAATCATTGAGCAACTGGTCAAGGGGTATTTTTCTTCATTCCGTTTTTTTTACGAGCACAATAATTAGCAGGGGGTCAGTATTTTCCCTGCATTTATCTGCGGCTAAAGAAAGGAAGGAGCCAAACATTGTGTGTGTGTGCTGGCGGTGTCAGATGGAGAAGGCATGTGTGTTTCCTCCCAAAGAGGCCTCTGCTGAGTGTATGTGTGTACGCATGTATATGAATGAACTTGTTGCACTGCTGTTTCCAGGGTCACAGGGTGCAGCACTGTATGTTTACAGTGCTCATGCACATACATTCAGAGAGACATACATTAACACACTCACCTACCCAGAGAGGCCTCTTAGGGTGGAAACCAACCCGCGGCTGTTTTGTGCGGTTTGTTTCCTTGTATGGCCAGTTAAAAGAACAGTCTGGATTCAATATGAGTTATTCTTAATCACGATGTTTAATAATGACTAATTGATTACCACATAACACTCCACTTTTACATTTCGAAACTTACAGTACAATAGAATAAATTGGGTGCGTTTTTGAGATTTTAAAAGCACAAATAGTTAGGCTTAATTTTGTAAAAGCAATCCTTAAGTTGACGTCTGAGTTTATTTAAGCTTTATTTGTCCTTTTAGGTTTATTTGTTTTTTAAGTTTTCAAACTGAAATGATGTTAACGCCCATTGGTTACGTATTGCGGCTCTAACTACTGGTGTTTTTTGTGTGATAGTCGAGTCAACGATTATGTTATAATATCTTTTGATTGAGCTTAACTACCGAGCACAAAATATACCTCAAAACTCGCCTGTAGCAAACTTTCTAACCTGTAAGGCCAAAAATTGAAGGATTGAACAAATGGATTAATAAAATACTGTCTAGTACAGTATCTGTCCAATGATTTTGAACCTCTTTCTGAAATCGATCGAGTATAAAATAACGTTTATAAAAGATGATTAATTTAAAAGTTTGAGAGCAAATAAAAAAATAAAGGACAGCTAGGAATGCGTATTTTGACTGTAGTGACATACAGATAGAGTCAAACCTGTCTAAGGCTCTATTGTCTTTATTTTGCTCTGGGCTCAAGACATCCGCATAGCTGTACCTCTCGGTGGGGCCTTTGCACAGCTGTGCGTGTACATGCGCAGGCGTCCTCTTACGCAGTATAGGTTACAGTGTAACTTTGTCAGTGTTTTCTCTAGGAAGAGTGTTTGTCTTACAGGCTGCAGGAGAGGCCCTTTTGTTTAACTTAGAGAAGAGGATCATCCTCAAAGTGAAGGCCTTCAACAGTACAGTAGATTTACACTGTGGTGCAGTCAATGTATGTGCTTGTAAGAGACTGTGTGTGTTTGTGTGTGTGAAAGTTCCTCTGCGAGTTTGTTCGATGAGTACGATTCAAGGAAACAGCGAGCAATGAAGCGGCTCTGCTCAGTTATTACAGTTATTAGCTGTTTACACGGAAGTTGCGAAATTAATTTAGGCGGAAAAATGGAATGTGGCAAAAACATTTTGTGGGAATTCCATCCTGAAAAAAAAAAAATCATCACTTCTGTGGAAATTGGCTGATTCCTTTTAGAACTGTTTGGCAATCGTTTTCTGACACCGCCATTGGCTCCAACATTTCAGAATGACCAGAGAAACGTCTTTTCGTTTTGTTCTCTGAACAAATTAGAGGCAAAGACATGTGACTTTCGTGATGCTTCTAGGGCTTGTTTTTAAATTTAATCTAAATTTAATGCATGTTAAAATGCAATTTTAGTAGACCTTTTTTTTCTTTTGGATCCCATGAAGGTTTTTTTCACCGTTTGTTGCTTCTTCCCAAAAGACCAAAAAACTTGTGTTTTCTTGCGAAGGACTTGAACACACATGTCAGTAACCCAACACCCTTTGCATTTCTCACTGTAATGATCACTCTCAGCTCACATTGACACAAACCACATGATCAATAACGCTGAACCTAAAGACCTCAGATCCATGGTCATAGTTTAGAATAGAATTCTGGGTGAGGGGAGTCTGCAAAACAATACTGCCCTCTTCTGGAAAGAGAGAGAAGAAGAAATAGCTTATAGCTGCTCTAAGAGGAATAGAAAGCTTTGCAACAGATGTGCTCTTATAATAGCCTCTAATGGAAGTGAAACGAACCCAACCAAAATAGGGTTAATCCATCTTCAGGAAAGTAACTTGAAATTGAGATCAACCTCTTCTTCACACTTGCAAGGCACAGGCAACTTTTATTGGCCTCTTTGAATCTGAGGCTGAACTTTTGATTGTTTTAGGAAACAAAAAACTAAATGTAGCTCATGAATTGGTGACAGTACAGCATAGTTGAACGACAGACTAAGACACAGACATTCACAATTTTGCACAGCGCCTCAGTCACAAACACACACACTATACTCATGTGCATTGGTAGAAATGGAGCTGTCTGGTGCCATGGCAACCAATGCGGATATCCACCCCAATTCCCACCCCCTTCCTCATCAGATAGAGAGAGAGAGAGAGAGAGCAATAGAACGTTAATTAAAATGGAAGCAGGTAATAACCAGAGAGTAGGGGGGAGAAAGCATGGCTTCTACAAGATAAAAGGTTAGACTTTGCCTACAACGCAAACAAAACGGAAATGAGACAACTCTGGATTTCTTTTCTGTTTGCGACAAGTTGAATGAAGTACGTGGGAAGAAGTCCAACATTATTAAACTAGAACTTGTTCCTTCATTTTACAAGCGAGGGAAAATATTACTTTCTTATTTCCTATCTTTTATATGTTTTCTGAAGTAATAATGACTGCCTTACCCACTTTTTCTTTGTCTATAAAAATGTGTAAATATTTGTTATTCAATGTTGCTTAATGAAACACTGAAATATTAAGAAGCACACACACATAGACAGACAGACAGACAGGAAAAGCTCCAGCAAGAGCTAAACAGGGCGCCAGGCCGGGGCATCTGAGGACAGCGTGGGAGGGAGAAAAGCAGGGGGAGGGACTAAAGTAGATTTAGAACAAGAGAAAAGAATAATTCCACAGTACACAGAGAAATAAATGAAGGGATATAGATAGATTATTGCAGAGTAAGAGATTGGGGGAAGGGGTATAGAGTAAAGATCATGACTCGCTTTCACTTAAAGCAGGGCTTTTCTTTTACAATTCATTTAGGGTTGGAGTGTAGTATTAACTAAGGTATGTTTTTGTATTTTCCTTACAGATGAATCTGCAAGTCCGAAACTGAATTGAATGTTTTGCACATGGAGGTAAGAGTGATGTGATGTGATGTGTCTATTGACTTGTATGGTTGCAGTACTGTAGTGAAGCTGCAGGTGGCAGACTGTCACACTACTGCAGCATCTCTTTGTAGATGTTTGTTCAACAGTCTTCAAAACATGACCCAGCAGAACAGTGTTATAAAAGGGAGTGGTTGGTGGCACCGCCCCTCTTTAGTCACAATCCATGAGTCAACCTGATATCATCATCATAATTCGAGAAGGAGAACAGCGGCTGAGTGTCCTGTGTGATTCTATAGTTTAAAAAGCCTTTCACATACTGCAGTCTCTCTTATATTTAACAATTTATAATATTACAATTGAGTCAATATGTGTCAAATGACATTTTATTGGGAGAATCACATTGCAATAAAGTTGTGATACTGTGCCAAATTGCGAGGTATGGTCTCTTTACAAAGTAACTTTACAAAATTATAATGTCGCAAATTCATGGAAAGTTGCAGTTGCAACTTTATGTGCTTTAACATCATAATTGGTAGAAACAAAGATATATTTTGTAATAAAGTTGCAATTATGGGAGGCCAAGTTGCAACTTGGTATATTTTGATTTCAAGTTGCATTTTGGAAAATATAAAGTTGCAAAAAAATAAAGTTACAATTGTGAAATGTTGCAAAGTGAGTAAAAAGTTAATAGTACAATTTGCAGACACAATTTGAAATAAAAAGTTGCAGTTCTTTGAGGAAGGAACAGGCTTATATAAAATATTGAGAGTTTAATAAACCTGCCAAAGCATTTGCTTTCTGAAACAACAGTTATCGTGTTAGGATTGGGCACATCTGTGCATAAAGCGAGAGAAAGAAAACATGACTCAGCAGTCTCCTGGCAACCTCTTAGGGCCCATCTCTGTTGTGGGATAGCTGTCCATGGATGTGCCCGATCAAATAAACCTTAATCTCTAAAGGTCGCCAGTCTGCCTGGGCCTAGCTTGCGAAGTCATGCCCACTCCGCCCTCCCCGCAATGGGTATGGGACCAAGGGGAATGCCCCCTGCCCTCCCTTTTTCTCTCACCCAGGCCTGGTTGAGATAGCCAATGGTATAACCAACTTGGACAAAGTTATAGTGGTTCGAGACAAGCTTTCATCCAATCAGAGCACACTGCAGTGGAGCAAGCAGGTGGGGGTGCAGAAGAGACAGACAAGGCAAAAGACAAAAGAAACGGAAGATGGAGGGATTGACTTGGCACAAGGGAGAAAAATTGAAATTGAGGTAGACAGGGGATAAAGGAACATGTAGTTTGTCAGACAGGAAGCAACGAGTATTGACTGTTGCTGCACTTATTGATCGTTCTCAAATGCTGTTTGTCTGGCACAATCACAGAGACGTTTATCTAATTCACTCAAACCTTGTACAGACATACATTTTTTGTAACAGTTGTAACTGTTCTTTGAATAGTAACACCCACATTATGATATCTGGACCTCAGGGCAGGAGACATACACTCAATGCATCTTCCTGCCAAGATTCGCCAAGTTCACTCAGCAGTGAGAAATTGGTTAGTGTAGCAGACCGACTTCTCCTCTTCATATCGCTCATCCTTTTCCAGCCATCAATAGATGGATGACCCAGGCAGAGCGGAGGGGACGGAGGAATGGACAGAGAGCTCCCACACACACTAAGAGTCTATCTATCCTTCTGTCTGTTTCGATAGAGGAAGCGAAGGGGTGATTGAATGAGTTCAGCTGCAATGCTTTGCATTCTGCTTCACGACCGCAGAATCCCTCTTTCTTCTGTCCCCCTTGCATTCTATAGCTACTACTTTATCTCCTCAAGGGTCCTCTCAGACACGACACAAACAGAACACATTTACAGACTTCAAATGCACAAACATCCATTGGTGCTACATTATAAAAAGCAGAAGGTCAAGTACACTAGTCTTTCACAGATTAAGAATTGCACCTTTACCATGTCACTGGAGCTGTACTCTCAAGTTTACACCTTTGTTTCTTATCTATACCTGGTGCATATTGGCACCTTAGTAATATGCAACATTTAAAAGTGGATAAAGAACCTTTGAGGTTATCATCCCATTGACAAGTTTGTAGTGTATGCCTTATATTTTTCTACCAATTTTTTTGTCCTTCTATTATATGCTTTGTGTATACACATTTCTCATTGTGTTGCACTTTGCTGTCTCCATCTTGTCTATGTTAAAGAAGATCTCAAGATGGACATGCGATAAAACAAAACAAAAAAATTGTTAATTTTCTTTAGTGACCATCGTCTTTGTGGCAAAGCCTTTTGTAGATTTATAGATTCTAGTTTGATTGACTCTTCTCATGCAATTACCATAATGATACACCAATTTGTTTATGCTCGCCAGGAAAAAAATCATGTTTACAAGTTACTGGGTTGTTATATTGAGAACTTTGGCAAATCCAGAAACTTCCAGTCAAAATGTATGAAGTTCATGGCATGTTGGATCTTTGGTAAAACCTAGTTACGAAGTGAATACTAAAACATGTGTCTTTATGTAAATTCAGTAGTACTGTTTACATCATAGGATTAGCAGATTCTTTTGATTGAGTCGGTATAAAAGTACTTGGCAGTAAGCAATTATATACATTCCAGAAAAAGCAATGTTTGTTGGATAGTTCCTCTTTTGTTGCTTGTGATTTTTGTTTAATGCAACTCTCATTATATCACTGTTGGGATGCCACCTTGAAAAGGTAGCTTACGAAGCTATAACCTACTCATAGTTTATATTTATTTACAGCCTTAAGGTAACAAATAAGGCGTTGAATGTAAAGAAATGTTATATAATTCTACTGAAATTTCTGTTAAAATGAGAGAATCTTATTTTGCATGTAACAATAGCATCCTAAACAGGCTGATGTCAATCTTCTTCTGCGGAGGCGTTCCTATCCACACTGTTAACTCATAGAGTAGAACATTAGAGTTGTTTTGGCAGACTGCCTTAAATATAAGCGGAATCTTCGTGAACCTTTAAAACCAAAATTGAACCGAAATCTGTATCCTGTCTCATGTAGCCGCTCAATCAATGTTTAAACCAAGCAAAGACGTCAGTATAACAGCTTGTAAAACTTTCTTAAAAAACAAGATGCTGTTTCTATTTATATCACAATGTTTGCAGTAGTATTTACATCTTTTTTTATAAATACTACAAAAAATGATGATGATATTGTGTGATATTTTTCATCTTTGCGCTTGTATGACTGTGCTGTCATGCTTCTATATGCCAGGTGCTGTTTTACTGTTTTCATATTAGTAAAGCAGACAGTATTCACTGTTGGATTAGGGACATGTGTGTTTGTTTAGGTAGTTCTGAATGTTTATATACTTATATCTGTTTTTATCTGTATCAGCGTTTTTATTATTACTTTATGATTCTTTAAGGCAGCACTGGAATCCACTCGGGCAGATCGCCACATACTGCTCATACCAACACATTATCCCACTGAAGAATGCCTGCAGAAGAATGCCGCACATCCCTCACCCTCCACCCTGCTATATCCCTCTGACTGACTTTCTGCCATCTCTTTTTCACCGAAGGAAAAGTGGTGATAGAAATTGAGAGAAAGAGACAGTACTGGAAATCCAAATATGTGTGAGTGGGGAAAATAGGAGATTTAAGTGATAAACGACAGGTGTGTGCTGATTTGATCCATTGGTATGATATTGCACAAGTATGTGAGTGAGTAGCGCATTACTCTCTGACTGATGTGTGTGTGTGTGTGTGTGGTTTAGATTTTATGGGTGTGTTCTTGTCAAAATGTGTGCTTGTTCAGGTATGACTCAGAGTCAGATATGAGCAGGCATGAGGTATGTGTGCCGGTACGAATAGAGGATGTGACTCAGGAGACATGCATTGGGCGTTCAGCATAAATCGCTCGATCTAATGACAACTGGAGTAATCGCATTGTTTAGTAGTCTGAGCCAGCAGTGAAAGTGCTCTGTGACTCATACAGAAAGGCAGGATAAAGCCACACACACACACACACACACATGCAAACAATATAACCCCAAGGGCCTTCATTCACTGAACGCAAGATAATTTGCTGTAAACATGAGATAATTCAGAGGGAAAAAGCCTAATGTGATTGTTTGTTTTTGTAAATAGTTTCTTTCATCTGTGAAATGGGTTAGTTGAAGTTAAGGTCCACTCATTCCCAAAAGATGCTAACATAAACCTACTCATATCTAATGTACGCAAAGTGTTGTAACAAACTAATAAAAACATTTGGGCTGTGTATATACATTTATAGTGTCTTGGTCAGTATACTGAAATATTTCATATAATTATTTCAGTAAACTCTGAGACCTCACCCAAATCTCATATTAGCAATTAATAAAATATTACTATGATTTAAAACCCCTTTATTCCATCAGTATTAGTTGGTAATATATTCATAACATTATTGTATGAAATGTTATTTGCATTAAAGTGAGCTTAAGTTAAAGGTAGTTGAATGAACCTAAGGTGTGTAAGCAGTCTTTTTGGTTACAATTTATTTCAATAGTCTATTTAGACATTCTACTAACTATAAGTAACTGTGTAACTATATGTCAACTACATGTCAACTTATTCTCATTAATTCTCAACTACATGTCTACTAACTCTCAGATTAGACTGTTAGGGGGAGGTTTAGGGTTAATAAAATAAGTTGACATACTTGCAAAGTTTCTGATGTTCAGTATGCTGTGTGTTGTGGATCCACCAAAATACAGTGCTAGGAGATATTAAGCAGACAGTCTACTAATACTCTATTGACTGCTAGTTGACATGGAGTTGCAAAGTAACTTATTGTTAGTAGATTGTCTGAAGTGGACCATCAGAATAAAGTATTTTTAATCAATTTTTGATTGCTTCTCATTTTTCTGAAACAATATTGATCTGTAAAAGCAAAGAATCAGAACACTGTAGTGTGCCTTCCTTTCAATAAATTGCAATAAGCTTTGTTTTTTTTTCTTTATATGAAACAGTCTCAGATTTCAAGTTATGTCCATTTTATTACAGTATTCAAACAATAAATGCTGTTTTGGCACTGTTTAATGAGCATGATTGTAAAAAAAAAAATGGGTCATGAACCATGTTCATTTTGTTCTCTTAGATCCACTACTAATGTTATCAAGGGTTTTCCAAAAAATACCATCATAATTTAGAAGTATTAAGCTATTTAATGTCCCTCATCAGTACTCTGGCGCATAAATATGCATAAAACCCACAAATAATATATGAAAAATATATAAGTTATAAAAAAAATAGTTAATCCAGTCAAGTTCATCCAATATTTTCTACTGTTGGGATCAGAAGGAATGCAATGCACAGCATCTTGTTGTCTTCAGAGCCATCTTTATCATTTGGCTTCTGCGTAGACCTGTGCGTTCGTCTATGATTGCAAATTGATTGTGGGCGGGGCTAAACAGGCTGATGTCAATCTTCTTCTGCGGAGGCGGTGCTAATCCGCACTGTTAAGTCATAGAGTAGAACATTAGAGTTGTGGAGTCATTTTGGCAGACTGCCTTAAAGATTAGGTGTTTTTCGACTAACTACAAAGTTTTGAGCTCTGAAACTTACAGAATGTTTTTATTAGTACAATGATCACTTCTCAGTTCATGAACCTTTAAAACCAAATTTGAACTGAAATCCTGTCTCAATATATGCACTATATCACACATTTATTTTCATTTTTACTGTTCAGGAGTGTTTAATTTATGTTTGAAAATATCTGTTAAGTGTTTATGACAGCCAGCATTTAAATGATTATATTAAAAAAAAAATTATTAGAGTATAAAAATAATTATGTAATTGTTACTTTTTTTATTATAGAAACTTAATTGAGTGTAATTTAAGCGATTGTATACAAAAAATACAATTTTAACCTTCAATACTATAGTAATAAAGTACCAACTGCATTAGTTGAAAGTAGGGATGCAATGGTTTTCGGTTCTTTATCGAACCGTTCAGTTCGCCCTGTTCAGTTCGGTACACCCACGTGAACCGCGATATTTCGGTACTTTGCCTACTTTAGGCATTAAACTTACCTTTTAATTAAAATTGCCATTTTCTGTGTATTAAGCACATAGACAATCAGGCGATGGTCAGAAATCCTCAAGACTAGTGATCTGTTGTTCTTGAACGATTCGTTCATTTTGAACGAATCTTTGATGTGACTCGGGAAGAACGAGTCGTCTCGTGGGAGTGATGCGTTCAGTCGCGCACGGCTCAGGGTGCATAGGTGAAGCTTATGGGGCTATCACGCGACGAACGAACGACTCATAAAACCCGAAGACTCGAGAGACGAACAAATCAATTCTTTTTCCGGCTCAGGCTGCATAGGTTAACATTACAGCAGCAAGCGACACTACTTAGTATTACATTTTGTTATTGTTGTTTGTTCTGATGGTGTATTTAGAAAACTGAAGTATTTTCTTGTTGCTGTCAATATTTATTTGAATAAAGTTCATGTTTATATTTCACTTTGTACTGCACTTTTTATATAGTCAGGTTTTTGAAAGAGGGCAAAAATAAGTGTTCTTTTAAAAGAAAAAATGTGGTGTTTTGACTTAATCTGTACCTTTTTTACATTTAATATTGTCTCCGTACCTTGCAAATGACTATGTTAGAGCTCAAACACAATACTGTACAGTAATATTGATGTATCGAAACCGAACCGTTACCGTGATACAAACCGAACCGTGGACTCACTGTACCGTTGCATCCCTAGTTGAGAGCTATTTTTTCCTTCCTTTCCTAAAATCTGACTGATATATCCAAAATAATCCATATTGAATCATTTGTGTCAAATCCCTGCTCTAGGCAGGGGTTTTTCAGGAAACTGTTAGCTGACTGTTTTTTGACCAACTGCTTGACAGACTTGATCATTTAAATAAGCAAATAAGTACCAAATCTAGCCATAGAAGAGCATTTTCACTCACAAGAGAAGAGATTGAATTTTGGAATAGAAAACAACAGAAATTTGGCAAAATTTAATTTAACATTAAGTTTAATTATATTTTGTGCTATCTTTCCAGAAAGAACTAGGATTTACAGTTGATGAGATTCTATATTTGCACTGAGATGCACACAAAGAAATCCAGATGGGCAACAAGCACTCAGTCTGAAGACTAGAGGTGTTAGCATATTGTCGAAATTCAGACGTGATTGCAAATTTATTTTACGTTTACATTGCCTCATTGTGCGTACACACAACGTCACAATTCAAATTCTTAAATATAATATAATAACATTAAAGGTTAAAAATGAGCTGAATAAAAAAAGAATACTTCCCATTCTTAGCCTGCACTAGTCTTCTCTGTTATATGCAGAGACTAACCAAAATTGAATGTAATACATGGAGGGAACAGATGGGCTTGTATTTGAAATTACAGTTGTATTTAACTAGTCTGTATCCGACACATGTTTGTTTATATATGGTTGTTCATTTATGCCAAACAGTTGTATTTTTACATTTTTGTTGCATAAACACACAGATTAAGTAAGTACATTGAAATTGAATATGATTTACCATTTATTCAAAGACTTATTAAAAAGAAACATTTTTAGTATTGAGTTTCAGCCCAATGAGTTAAAAATGTTCAGCCAAGAATCGATAATTACTGTAATAAAGTTTTTTCTTTGCAACCCATTGTTCAGACAGTTATATAAAATTATTTTGAAGCTGACATTAAAGTAGGTGACAGTTGTGATATAAATCTTTATAGCAATGTGTGATAATGTTTAAATAGTACTTAGTACTCTTGGCTGGATTAGTGTTCTTTGAGGTCCCAAAATGTGCCAAAATGTAGAACCTTACAACATTTCTTGACTACTTCACTTGAAAACAGAAACATAAGTGGCTTTTAGACATAAGATTCATGCCAAGATAAGATTAAAGCAGGAAAGGCCATCTGTGAAGTGGTGGAATGGCTCTCGCTAAACGTTCTTGAATTTTTCTACATTTATTAAGACTTTTAAAGATGGTGATTATTTTTTTCCCCATGGTCATGAAAATAACAGCATTTTTAAATTGCACTTTCCAGGGTTAAAAAAGTCATGGAAAATCATTAGTAAAAGACTGTGGAAACCTTTTAATTAAAGCTGAGGAGCGTTTCTTTTCATAGTGTAGTATGCAGAGGGTTGATTCCATAGAAAAGTATAAACAGTGTGACTTTGCTGACCGACTTAACACCGCTCAGTCAGTGGCATGAAGATTAGGCAGAACTATATGTTTGGCAAGCCACTTTAAGATGGGCGGGTCAAGAGGGTGAAATTAGGGGTGGGCGATATGACGATTTTTGATCGTGGACGATAAAAATTACTCCACGATCAGCTTTTTAAGGAATATCGTAGTATCGTGTTATTTTATCATCTCCGTCTCA
>JAUMHG010000038.1:6027755-6063806 GCA_032359395.1 Enteromius anoplus
CTGCTGATTCTGAACAAACTCGTCTTTGAGATGAACGTTTTCTAACGCATTTTAGTCAATAAAATGTTAATACAATAGTACCATTAATTTTGTGACATTATAGGGGAAGCTGAGCTTCCCTTGCAGTCTTAAAGAAATCGCCACTGCTCACCAGACACTGCACTGATTCCCAATCAAAAAAAGTCTTGCTGATTAAATATTTGATATGTGTGCTGTCCGGATGCGCTTTTTCAACGAGTACGCCTGAAGCGCGCGCTCGCACACTAAAAGCCTGTCAAATAGCACCTAAAGATATTTATCACATGCGATTGTGGGAATACTGTCACAAATACACAGCGTTAAAAACAGCTGCTTGTGTCTAAAGAAAAAATAAACAATCAAGAGTAAAACGTGGCAGTATATTAGATGTGTGTAGCTCTTAAATGGACAGAACTAAACATGCCACCGCTTGTCATTTAAGGGACTCAAAACTAACTCAAAAATGATAATTGTGTCAAATTATGTTTATTAGTAATGTGTATCTATTCGAATAACAAAGATAAACTGACAAGGATTTTTATCTTTGCTCATTTTGGCCTAAATATCTGTATTTTATACTTTGTTACCTTGAAAGGCTTTGTTTTTAATAAAATGACAAAGAATGATATGACGTGATATGATATTTTTGCCATATTGCCCACCCCTAGCTTTGTAATTTGCAAAATAGTCTTAAAAAAACATTACCCTTGGTGACTCATGAATTGCAACTAATTTAATCTATTGTTCACTTTTGTAGGATGCACTCTTTCATATTTCAGCTAGCTTCACGTTGATTTGCTGCCAAAATGTAAATCAATTTAGTGCAGCTGTTTAGTCTGTCACCCCTCCTCCATTCTTAATTGGTGAATGTGCCAGACCTGGAAGAACAGAGTGAGAATTCAGCAAAAAACGGGTGAAGGTGTGACACCCCCAAATCGAATCTGCTAGTGAAGTTCATTAGTTAGACTGTACTATACAATGCAAAAGCAAAAATAAGCTACGAGTGGGCTAATTTTTTACATTTCGTCAGTGTGTAATAGCTGTATCTATTCTTTTATTCGGTTTTACTTTTTTGAATTGTGACTTCAGAAATGATTATGAGAATACGTGATCTTTCTGTCTTTTTATGTTTTGATTGATGGTGACAGACTGCTTTTAGGTATTAAGGCAAGTGTGTTATGTAGCAAAACACATCTCACACAAAGTCATAATTCAAAGTTTTACATAAAATAATAAAAACGTAAAAACATTTATTTTTCTTCTCTCTTTAATTCTTTTTTTCCCCCTTTATCTTGTCCCGCTTCGTCTCTCTTCCTCTCCTCTCCTGTTGCTGAGGGGTTGTGGTTTTGTCATAATTAGGCCCTTTCTGTCTGATATCATTCTGAGGCCCGTTAGAGGGACGGCAGGCTCTTCTGCTCCCTCTCAGCTGAAACATTACAGCTCTTTAGCCTGTGTAAACACACTCTGAGGTTGACTCTTCTCTCTGGTCAACACCCCGTACTCTCTAAGATCTCAGAGTGGTACTGTAAACACTGACCATACTGGTGATTTAATCGCCGTCCCAGAAATGTTAAATGTGTTTACAAATATAGGTTTCTTAATGTATTCCAAAGTGTTGGGAAATGGTGTGTCACTGCCCTCTATTTTCACTGAAGCTCTTTGTAGTGCCTCTTCAGTGTCGCTTCAAAACTCGCATGTCATCCTGTTTTGTTCTTTTCCGTAGTAGTTCTTAGTTATAGCCGCGAAAACACGTACCGTAGTAAATGTGGAGCCTCTCATGATGTAAAATCCTCTCAATTGTGAGTAGTGCTCAATGTTAAGGGCTACTTCCAAGAGATAGTTTACCTTGAAATATTATTTATGAACCCTCATGTTTTCCACAAGCCGCTCTTCACATTTGTTCTTCAGTCGAACTCAAAAGGAGAATTTTTCACACAGCTCCTTTGCATACAACTGAGAATCATAGTAGCGTTGGTTGTCAAGATCCAGAAAAGTACATCAAACATCATTGGTCCATGCAGTGCATCAGTGCTTCTTTAATTGAACGTGAGATTTGAGAACATCTGTGAAGGGGAAGACCATCAGTAGTCTAAATTTCATCTAATGAGTCTGTGATGTTATCATACATCTTGAGCAAGATAGTGTATGAGTCATAGGCAAGTTTGTGTTTTTTTGTTTGTCGATAAACCTTGCCAGTTGTGGTCTTGATGAACTGCCCTCAAATCTCTCTTTTGTGTCCTTCGTGGAAAAACAGCATATGGGTTTGGAATGACATGAGGATGAGTAAATAATGACAGAATTTTCATTTTGGATGAAAGGCTCCTTTAAGATGTTGGAGAGTGTTGGTCATTTTCTCCAGCACTTCAACAGTCTCGCTTGTTCTGGTGTTTGTTAAGATTTTGGGGGATGTTCCAATTTGGCCATTAATTTACTCCATGTTTCCGTTTGTGCTTTTCTTTTTTTTTTCCTTTTCTGGAGAGAAATTTGAATGAGATTTGTCGATATCTGGCAGGGAGGTTTTGCTAAATAATGAGTTTGGGACCGCCAAAGGGAAAAGACAGTGTAAATTATTACGTTTACATTGTTTGATGCTGTGATTAGATCTGAATCATAAGCATTTTCACATATGTCCTTTTCGCTAGTTGATCTTGAGTGAGAAAACTCTGTGGAAATGGGTCAAAGTTTGTTTACTATTCTGGGGTTTGCAGTGCATTGCCTCAGTACATGAAATGATTGACTGTCCTCTGAAACCCTTTTCTTTCCATTTTAGCTCCTATTCATTTTGAGACATGCACATAATCAGTCAACTGTTTTGTCTTGGGACTAAAGACTTGTCAATCATAACTTGTCATTTATCAATCAGATTGCAAGAGCTTGCTTGCTGCAATAACTTCTTTTGTAGCCTCTACTCTCACTGTTTTGTTTTCCCTTTAATCTCTTTTGTTAAAGTTTTTTTGTTTTATATACCTAACTTGAAGGTTGAGGCTAAGATTTGCATTAAAGCATCTGGTCCAGGATCATCGCAAAAGAGGCAGTTTCGCTGAAGACGTTTGCTGTATTGTAATAGTGGACGTTGGGCCAGTGCTGGGTGTCTAAATGGGTTTTATTGAAAAGGAAATCTGTCAGAGCCTGATAAAAGAGAATGGGCTCCTGGACATGAAGAATGGGTCAGAGGGTTCATTCTGAAAAGACTGCCTTTTCATCACTGCATGACTCATTCTTTGTGTGTTTGTCTGTGTGTGTGTGTGTGTGTGTGCGCACATGCATAGTATTCAAATGCCCAATCATGTATGTCCAAAATGTGTTTCCTTGTCGTTTTGGTGTTTAGTAAAGTGTTCGGGATAACATTAATGCAGCAATTTATAATAGTCCTGGAGCTGAATACGGGAAAATGTAGACATCTTTTTGTGTGTTCTAGTGATTTACCATGAGAAGCATTGTACGATTTTTTGTGTGTAAGTGAGTGTGTGTTCTGGCTCACTGAGGTATAGTGCCCTCTTACCTCACCGCTCAGGCATCCCTGTGCGGAGCAGAGCAGTGTGAACAGAAAGAGAGAAAGTCTCACAGTGAGGGTATTCATATACTCCTAGCATTGACAAAAGAGACAGAGGGAGGGAGGGAAAGTGAGAGAGAAAGAGGCACAGGGGATCAAACTGAGATTGTGGAGGCTTAAACATCAAACATTCATATAACCATTATGAATGACTAATCAGCAAAAATGGGTGTGAATTAAGCCCAGACTGGTTTTGCAGACTTGCTATTAAAAGTGTAATTACCATCCAGCTATCCCAGTTCCCTGCTTAGTATGTGTTGGGATACATAGTACCTTTATTATCTACCCTCTTTTGTAACGTTACCTTCTAATTCATTGTTCTTCTGGCTCTGTTTCACCTTCTGATCTCTATTCCCCATTCTCTATGCGCCTCCCACCCGCTTCATCCATCCAAACTGCCCAATCTTGCTCCTTTGGACACCAACTAGCGCCCCGTCCTCCTCCCTCCCCTTTCCATCATATCGAGCAGGATTCCTAGAGTTCCAGATGCTGCGTTGCGTCCCTCACAGGCCCCTTAGCTGGGCCCTCTCCTTCATATCGGGTGGCCCGGTTCACCGTGTCCTCAGACAACCCGAGCTGAGCACAGGAAAGGGGCCACGATCTGGGGGAGGCCCACCTCAGCTTCAGCTCGGGCTCCATAGCTCTACTGCTTTCTCTCGCAGCTACTATAGTTAAGGGCCTCTGATGGGAGCACAGTGAAAAATCCTGAGAAGAAAAATCTACAGAAAGATATTGAGACATGTTTTGGGATTATGAAAGTTAGAGTAATTACTAATTTAACAAATCATGAAAATAAATGTAATAAATTAAAAACGATCTTTCTGCCTGTCTATCTATCTATCTATCTATCTATCTATCGATCTATCTATCTATCTATCTATCTATCTATCTATCTATCTATCTATCTATCGTAATAGGAAATTTGGATATTATATATTCAAAGTGTTATTTAGTGTTATTATATATTAAATATTTATATGTTGAATACATTCTATACATAGGAAGCAATAGGAACAATTTTACTCATATTTAATAAATTATCTGCTCCATTCAGAATTTCTTCTTCTCTCTGTTTCTTCATCCATGCATCTGTTAATAAATATATAATACATTTTAGCTTTTGTGTGCTTTTTTGGAGTATTTTTTTTTAATATTCATTATTATTAAAATCATATTGAAAATATTTTTCATTATATAGGTATCTGTATTTATCATTGCATTTTTGTTAGATTTTCTAATTAATTACTTGTTTTCAGCTATTTAGAGTATTACATAATTATATAATTTTTATTGATAAATGAATATATTTTCAAGTGGAAACATCAAAAAAAGTTTAGTTTAGTTTAATCATAAAATATCACTTTGACAGATCCGACAAAACACTATGTTGTACCTGAGACAGAGAAAATTAGAGACTTGAAGAGAGTGGGAGTGCTTGATAGGTTGATGTTCATCCTGCTTTATCTACAGTATATATCACCGGACCAGCAGTCACACGATCGGTTAGGTTCTCTTTGATTGGCTGAGACAGCAAAATCCAATGTTAAACTAAATCAATTGGCCTATGGGCTCTGCAGAACAGGTTTGGAAGCAAACAACATGTGGCATTACTGCAGGTAGATGTGTACATGGCACTTCACATGTGTGATAATATTTGAACCCTCTCAATTAGAAAAGTGGTCAAAAGCCTAGTTTTTTGGAGTATGTGCATCTGCGTCTATGTGAGATGGTGCTCAGTATTCAGACCACACTGCAGACAGTCTCAGCAGCATAATGGGAGGTTGACTGTTGGGGGGAGAGGAGAGGAGGGGAGGTGGTGAATGAGGGCCGAAGGAGGGGAGGGAAAAGGGGTAACGGACGTGGCGGTGCTCCAGAATCAATTGGCGGTGTAATGAGATGGCACAACGCCAGGTAACCATGGTGCTGCCCCCTCCGCTCTCCTCCGGAGTAAATTAAAGAGGAAAGGAGCATGGAGAGAAAGTGAGTTTGTTTCTGAGAATGACACAGAGATTGAGAGAAAGAGAGAGGAGGATGAGACAGAGACGCAGACAAAAGAAATCGAAAGAGAGAGCCCAAAAAAGAGAGATGGGGCACTGATAAAGGGTAGTTACAGTATTAAAGAGAAGGAAACGTTAAGAGACAAGGGAAAACAGAACTAGAGAGAGTTGGAACTCAAGCAAGCAACAGAGAGAGGCACTTACCTCAGACAATGAGCATTCCTGAAGTCTTTTTCTCTCCAAATCTGAGCTGAACTCAAGCCCTGGCTCTAAAGAGAGAGGGGAGAAGGGAGGCCAAAGTTTGAGGCTAGAGGGGCTTTTATATTATTATTAAAATTTACTGAGACATCTTTTTTACAGCCCCTTGAAAAGGAACTGGCATGAGATGAATTAGTAGATTGTGTCCCCTTGAGTCCCAGCAACCTCAGCTCAACCCCTTTTCTCTCAATTTTTCTTTTTTCTCAATTCAAGCTTTGTTATTTATCGCCAAAGCACAGGTACAATCATAATAATCGTTTATGTGTATAATTGTGCAATAATAATGTCAGTGGTATAGCGAAAGGATGAAATAGCACTGAATAAAAGCTCTCACAGTCTCCGCTGATTTAAAGACCGATTCAACAGTTTGAGAATTCAATGAAGATGTAACCAAAAAGGTTTTCCTGCAGCTTTAGTGGTTTTGAAGATAAATGTCTGTTGAATAATGCACTCAGACTCCCTCTTTAAGATGCATCCTTTTGAAATATTCACCACCATATACAACCAACCCCTTCTCCACTTTGGCACACGCCATGAGATGTGTTAATACTGTGTAGTTGGCTGCGTTGCTCCACTGATTAGTGAGCGCGTGTGACGGTTACTGGAGATGAATTGAAATTAAAGCTTGATTAATATCGTAATTAGGTTCCCCCCTCCCATTTCTTCCTTGTCCAACCTCACGCCTTCCTAAGAAGGTCTCTGGCTGTTTTCTTTCTTTGTCTCCATTTTTGTGTCTCTTTAGCCACCTGCCTGCTTCAGTCTAACAGGGATTTAACTGTTTATGCCAATTTTGAAGATTTTATTAACACAATTTGATTGTTGTTGTTGTTTTCATGCCGAGTCATTATATTGACCCTATAGATTTTGAGAAAATATTGCATTACATATTGGACGTAAAGAACAGTCGTGTGATCTAGGCATCTGTCTAAATAGGCAATATTTTAAGATGTCACAAGCACATTATCGAGCAAAGGCTGTTAGAGATACTATGAAATTTTGTCTGTAATGGATAAATTGCCAAATCTATACTGTATATGCTTTGTTAAAAATAAATAAAAAGCAAATTTGTATGTTTCAAGTGAATATGAGCAATAAAAAATTATATATCTTACATTTTATAAGCCACTAGAGTTTACTGTTTGAAATAACCCCTTGTTAAAATTAAGGGAACGCTGGGATGTTGGTTAAAACTTTGTCCTAATTTCTCTTTGTTAGTTCTAGATGATGATACTGTATGTATCTTAAATATTAAGATGTAAGCAATCTGATACTGGTCAAAAATACCAAATATATAATGTTGGTAATCAACCAAACTGGTATGGTTTTCAGGCAGAAATTTCGGACAGTGTCATACAGTATGTGTCCATCAAGAAGATTTTCGATCCCAGAATGCAACAGTCTCACTGAAAAATAAAAATGAATATAAAATGAATATAATAGAAATATTGTATCTTTCATATTGTGATGTGCATTCTAGTGAAACATATTATTAAGAAGAAAAAAATGTAGGGCGGGACTTTGTTTTACCCATCATTTGATGATTGGATGGGGCAGATCTGTAAGAAAGGGGTGGTGTTTACGCTGACTATGTTAAATGTTTGGAGAAGTCTGTCATACATCACTTGAGAGAAATCTGGTAGAGATTCTGGTATTAGTATTTAGTAAGACTGAGCTTACTTCATTTTGGTACAGAGCTACAGTTTTGTGTACTGCAGTGCTGATTGCAATATATAGCTACTGCCGTTTTTATTTTTTACTTGATTTTATGGAATACATTGCATTTCTTTATGATGGCCACTGCCTAATTTTGTGTTGAGTTGTGGGAATGTTCTCTGTCCTAAAGGTTTATTACAGAAAAGGTAATAATAGAAGGTTAACCAGCTGTAATCAGATCAGTGCTGTATCATCTTTTCTGCTGATCTAATCTATTGTCAGTTACAGAGTTTCATAGCAAAGCACTGATATTAAATGCAACTACCACTCATCGTCCAAAGACAGTGCTTAGGTACTGATAAGACAAAGTGCTGAGATTAGTAGTATGCAATGGCACTGTCTATTCTACAGTAAAGAATCTGGTAATCTATAGCTGTTAACTTGTGTTCTGTGGCAATGCATCCTGGGAATGGAAGACAGTGACAACGCTGTGTGTCTGAGTGTTAGATTAATAGGGAGGACTGGAGTGTGGTTGCCACAGTAGCACATGAGGAGAATATCAGACAGAGAGACGAGAGAGACCTAGAACGGCAAAAAAATGAAGGGAAAGCAGTGGATGAATTCAGCACCAGCACACCATTACAACCCTCTTCAGAAGTGCTTGTATTATATTAGAAGCTTTAGCTTGTTTAATCACTCTTTATACTGAGAAAAAGGAAAATTACACCAAGAGTCAGGCTGATTTGATTTCTTTAAAATGTAAATTAAAATTAAAGTTGCCTGACCTTTACTGAATGGATGGTGCATTAGGATTTATTTCCATTTGCCATTTTGAAATGTACTTTGTATTTTATTTATTTATTTTTTAACTATAAACTAGGGCTGCACGATTAATCATATCACAATCGCGATGTCAGCTTATGCGATCATTACATTACAGCAAATGTTATGATTATATTAAATAAACAAATGCATTCGTGGACGTACCAAGACATTTATTCTTGCGTTCACACCAGACGCGAATGAAGCGTTAAGCGCAAGTGATTTACATGTTAAGTCAATGCAAAGACTCAATTAGACATCCTGCAGCACGATTCACGCGAATTAAGAGGCGCGTTAAACACGCCGGTTTTACTGCACGCATAAGCGGCGCGTATGCAGAGCATGGTCAGCGCGCGCCGATTGTGTCCCATTCTGGCAGCTTGTACCGCAGCCGGCTGTAGACAAGCATCTTTCTGTTGTTTTTTCCAGCGTTCTTCTACGAACACTGTGTGCCATGTGCTTTGATTTATGTCATTTTTCTGCACCTGCTACACGCTTCTGTGCCACCCATGTGCTCTCATCCGTTAACATGGGCGCAAAAAAAATACACGCTGCTTACGCCCTGCTGACACGTGCAGTGTGAAACCGGTGTAAACTCGACATGTTTAAGCATCCAACTACACGCGAATAGCGAGATATATTCGCCCAAGTCACCTCAGGTGTGAACGCACTTTTAACAAAGAGGGATTTGAGAAAATGATTGACACACTGGACAAGAGATACCAAAAGAAATATACGAAGTATATGTTACATCCTGCTAAAATGTTTTGTACAAATATAAAAATGGGTATTTGTTTTATTTATCTGTACTTTTGACATTTTAATTTTATTTTAATGTTAATTAAATGCAATTTAATTCAGTAATGAACAGATGTTACTTGTTGTTTAATTTTGTACAATTTAGTTTTAATTTGTTGTTGCTAGATTGCACTGTATACTGTATACTCTATTCTCAATACAGATTTCAGCATTATTAGTAATCTGTGTGTGCATTTTCCTTGATAACAAGCAAGTTGAGTCAAACCACTTATATATTGTATAGCAATCGCAAATCGCAATTGTGACCTTAATAATCGCAATGTGACATTTTTTCCCTAATCGTGCAGCCCTACTATAAACTGAAATTTGCCTAAATTTGTTGTTAACTAAATGCTGAATTGCCCATTGCTGATGCAGTACATCACTTTTGGCCTTCCATTTGAAACATAATTGCTGGAATGTCTTGCAGAAGCAAAGATCTGACATTTAGACAGATGTGTAGGAAACTTTAGGTAAAGATCTTTTTTATACTCAACTAGTTTCCTACTTTGGCTCAGTAATTCTTCTTCCCTCTTAATGAACATCTGTTTTTTGGTAATTAAAACAGGAACAGTTGTTTTTTTTGAATGCATAATTAAAATGTAATCTTACGCATTTAGTTATTTCCTGTTTAATTGTTGTGGGTTTCTGTACTTAAATAGTGAGCACCTTGAGTTTAATGGCTTTGAAATATACATAATTAGCTTTTTTGAATTACAAAATAATTCTACCTCTTCAAACTAATTTCTGTGACTGAGAGGGAAAGAAAAACTGCAAAAACAAGTGTTTACCGGTTCAAAAATACACACTCGTTTGCTTGCTGACTAGGCAGCTGTTTAAGAAAGTTTTAATGACTCAAGTGGTCACCCAAGTCATTGCTTATTCTTCTCATGGGCAGATTCATAATTTTTGTTCTTTATCACTTAATCTGTGCCTCTCTTCCTTACTGTGTTTGTGCTGAGTGGGTGTTCTCTCTTATATTGCTCTCTTCTGGCTTCAGAGGATTTGACTCCTCAGAACCACTGCCAAGGGTCTTTCTTTGAAAACCAATAAGACCTCACCGGTATGTCACCATAAACAGACTCGGAGCAAGTGAGCACAAGACGACATTGTTCTTCCTGTTGAGGTCGATGGTGCCCTATGGAGTCATTTTAGGCAGTTGTGCTTTTGAGTGCTGCTTAGTACATCTCACATCTGCCCTCTTGTTGGGAATATATACCGTCTGAAAGCTTTTTATCAAAATGTATTCATAATGCCCCAAAGCGTTTGCCACTGGTGAACTCGCATACGTCAGGGTGCACCTCATAACACTTTTCTCTAAACCTGTCTATGTCTATGTCTTTTCACTGGTGATTTGTTTTTGGGAGCAATTAGTTTCATTGCGTTCTGTCTTGACATTTTCATGGCCCACGAGTGCAATTTTTTTTCTACATTTTTAAAAATAAACGTTCTTGAGTGGCATCTATGGTTCCACAAAGAAACTTTAACATCCGTGAAACCTTTTAGTTCTAAAAAAGGTTCTTTTAAGAGTATACAAGGTTTGTAACCCTTTTTGTATTTAGCGTTGTAAAGAAAAATAAGATAAAAGAGGGGGCAAAAAAATGCAAATTAAAAAATCTTTCAGTTGCTGACCCAACTTGGAAAATGTCACGCACATAAGCATAACAGTTTAAATATAGCAGACTAAATAAAAATGTTAGCCTTCACAAAGGGATGATAGAACTAAGGCATCTTGCATGCCCCTGTCATAAGATCTTGTTGCACTTCTGTCTCGCACTACAAGAAACATAGTGGCACTTTACATGCACAGTGAAAAATGATATGGCAAGTACTGTGAATGTGTTTTATCTGTAGCTATATATATATATATAAACTATACCTATCTCTCTGTCAAACCTTGTGTGTTTCCAGGCTGGTTGTATCACCTGCCACTCTGCAAATGCTTCTGAAGAATCCCAGTGTTAGAAACGAGCCGCTGAAGTTTATTTTTAAGAAGGTCCATTCCAGACTGATCTTTTTTTAGCAGATTGTGCAGGACATTTAAACACAAATTGCTGAAAATGCCCATAAATCTACATTATGACAATTTTTGAGGGGGGGAAAAACTTTTTTAAAAATAAATAAATTAATATTTTATGTACACTTAATGTGTACATAAAGTGTACATTCGTAGCCGTCTCATCTCCCTCTTTGTTCCCCTATGTTGGAATCAGCAGCGATGGACACTACCCCCTATCCTAATGCCCTCTTTGTTCACCCTTATGTTGGAGGCCCACTCTTAAAGCTTGGCATGGGCTAAGGCAGGCGAGAGGGTTGAGGGGGGAGAGAAGAAGAGTGGGCACAGGGCAAACAAGGGGCAGACAAGGGGGCTTGGCAGACACCTGAAAGTCAAATCTGCTCATTTAGATTCAAGAGGAGCAGGATGTGGAAGAGACTTAAAAAGCCTCTTTGTACCCCCCTCGTCCCCCTTATAAGCTCCTACAGACAATTTAATTATGTTGCAGTTGTTTGTGAGAGGATGTTAACCCAATGTATTGGCATTTAACCCAGAACAATTCAAATATTTATTAGCATTAGATAATTAAAAAAGAAGCCTCACCCAGACGACATTTATTTGATCAGAAATATAGGAAAATATAGATTTTTTATGTTTTATATATAGATTTTTTATTTATTTATTTATTTTTTCAAATGTAATTTATTTCTGTGATGGTGAAGCAGAATTGGTTTATGCTGAATTGCTATGATATTTGAATAGAAAGTTCAAAACAACAGTATTTATTTGAAATAAAAATCTTTTGTCTTTTCATCTTTATTTATCTGATGTAAATTCACATTTATTCATTTGTTGTTGCAAATGATACTATATATTTTCTATGTATCGTGATGAGAACACTTTGGCACCTTTGGAAAGTAAAAATGTGGGGAACGAATATAACGTTGCACCACACGCTGGCTGCAGAATGTGCACCCCTGAAATTATTCCCCTCCTGCCATGTTGCACGCCATAGATGAGTTGGGATGCATTGCAGAATAAAAGGGAAGCCATATTGAGCTCTCATGAACCATTTCATGAGCACTTCTCATGTGATTCTGCAACTTCGGAAGGCGGATACACTCTTTTTCATGTAGAAAAGCACTCAGTTATGAAAATATTTTCGACAGGTTGCAAAATACCAAAATCTAAAGTGTTTTATTTATAAAGAGAAGGACAAAAATACACTTTTTTAGGTGGATGATGAATAATGTAGGTAAAAGGGTCTCTGTGACAGTGAGGTAATAGCACTCAAATATCTTTGACTGTCTGGGGAGCGGCGGACCGCCAGCCAGACTGTGACCAACTGACACACTGACTCACACACACACACACACACAGGGAGCATTGAAGAGACTGTGCCAATGCCTGGATTAGGCAGCCATGTAAACAAGCAAATAGACATGGAGACAAGCAGACAGAAAGACAGACCCAGGCAGAGAGACAGATGGATGGACAGACATAGGTACAAAATGCTATTAATTGCATCCGTTGAACATGGTATGAACAGCTCCCAGTCTGCTGCGGGCATTATATTTGATTGTCGGGCATAACAAAAATATTTTTCGCAGTCGTTTCGTTAATCCGAGTGATTTGCGCCTTAAAAAAGAAAGAACCGTGGCTTGCCGTGGCTTTTTCCAGAAGAGGACAGTGAGCCGTGCTGTCTCTCGCTCGCTCTTTCTCTCTCTTGCTTGTAACTTTCTGTCTCTGCCATTTTGATGAGGTTGAAAAAAAGTGTATCTCTTTTTCTCTCTCACTACGTGGCGTGGATTGGACACCGACTGGAAGGAAGGAGGGAGGAGTGGGAGCGAGAGAGAGTGTGCTGCTCGCATAGACGGAGAGATGGCATATTTGCAGAAAGAGAAATGTGGTGTGAAAGCAGTCCTTTTCAGTCTTCACTCTTTAGACTGTTCTGTCGTCCGTAAAGCTGCTTTTTCTATTCTGCACTACGCTCTACTTCTCTTTCAGTGTCTGCTTGTCTTCGTTATAAACTTTTTTCTGACCGTTTTTATAGCTTTATTTCATTGCTCTATCAGTTTGTTTCTGTTTCAATCCGCTCCTTGCTTGTTTTTAATCGCCCCTCAGTTAGTTTTATTCATGGGAGTTAAAGACAAAGGGAAACGTCCACATTTTGGCACCACTAAGGGGAGTCAGAACTGCAGCCAAGGACCCTGCTGAGATCCAAAAAACCCCAGCACAGCGAAGCGCCAAAAAAAAAAAAAGAAAAAAAAAGAAAACACCACCCTTTCCTTTGCATGGTCACAAATTCCACTCTCCCTGTAGCCAGGGCAGTGCCGCAGCTCCTCCTCGACCACATCTCACCGCATTCGACCTTTCCGCCTTCTCTTCTCAGTCTTCCACGGAACCTTTTCTGACCCAATTTTTGAGGGTTTTCGGGGTTTTTTTCCTCCGCGGTAAATACGGATAGGACCGGCCACACAGGAGGGCGAAAGAGGGGACAGGGGCTGTTTCAATGTTGTCTGCCGATGACTTGGCGATTTGCTCTGGTTGAACCAGGGATGCCGTTTTGGCTTCTTTTTCGAGTTTGTAGGTGCTGTATGTGTTCTTCCTTCATGTCAGGACGTGTTTGTGTATTAATGGTTCAATCGTGTGAATGAGCACTTTTGTACTTACTTCTAACGTGCTGTCTTTTCTGCTTCAGATTTTTTTGCGGGCAACGGAATTGGCCTAGTCTGCACCCTAAGCCTGACTCCATATTGCCGCCAGGTGTAGGCTGACTCCGGTATGGACATCGAACTGGTCAGCACCATAGACAGACGTCCTCCTCCGGTACGCTGCTTTCCTATGCCCTTTTTCTTTCTGTCCGCTCTTTTAGTTCCTTTTTTCAGTCACAACCTTTTCTGAACGTGCTTTTAAACTGCATTTTATTTGCGATCGGGTCGTGTCATTTCTTCTCAGTTTAAAAGTCGCAATGTTGCTGTAAAAAATAAGCTCCCAAATCACAAATGTCCACATTCCATTTCGCTACTTGTGCAAACATTATTGTAATGTTTTACTTTTGGATTTTAAGTAAGAAAACTTTAAGGTCATTTCCGAAATAGATATAGGTCAACTGCGGTCAAACATTTAGTGCAATTTTTTTTTTTTTAAAGTCCTTTTGCTGGTTCGGTTGTTGTCAGATATTTTTGTCCACGTACTGTTTGACGAGTCACAGTTTCATTCGTTTCCAGTGGCAAAAAAAAAAAATCACAAGCAAATAACAGCAATGGTTTCTGAGTGGTCGTACGATGCCATGGAAACACATTAGAAATGTGAGACTGTGCACTGTATGCATGTTCAAGATTTGTTCCACCAAAAACGTATTTTCTTTCTATCTGCCAGGTTTCATTATATAATACACAATAGATCAAATTATAATGTAAATATCTTTAACATTTTCTCTATTGTTCTGGAATAACCTTTGATTTCCCTTAGGGAGTGGCACTGTACCATGAATCATGGCATTTCTAATTGCAGCTTGTTGCACCTACAACTTGTTGTGCAGACTGGGAAAGCCCTTTATGCACAGTTTGTGATTTCTTATTTCTGTGTATTAATTGGCTGTACTGGGTAAACCAAAATATATTAGATGCACAGACAATATATATTAAACTAAAGCTCACTAAATCGATTTTATTGTTAATATTTGATATTTCTATACTCTGCTCAAGTTGCATATACTGTACACTTTAAGTTTGGATATTAAAAAAATGAATAAATAAAAACGTGTTTCTGCTGTTGCTGCATTCTCAAATGCCAGTCACTGCAGTGTATTTGATCCAACAGTAGCGGTGTTGTGTGATCCGGGCACAGCAAACACCACCTGTGTCTTTCAAACTGACCTTCACTTTGAAGGATGTGTCTTAAACAAGTAGTGATTCGAAATATAAGGAATTTATGAAAAATTCTAGTAGGAGCTTAACCTTAATCGTTTATCTTGTTAGTTATTAAGCGATAAACTTTAAAGTAATTTTTCGTTGAACCACACCCAGTAATTCTGCATCAAATTATTTGATCAGTTACTGATCAAGTTGCAGTGATATTTAGGATTAGTCGAATCACTACGACTTATTCTGTATGTTAGCAATATTCTTGGAGTAAATGTTTTTTTTTTTTTTTTTTCGATAGGTAACTGACCCCATTCATTAATTTCACAACACAGTACCTTGCTCTGTTTTTGCATTTCTAATCTTATCTTTTATCTATCCTTTTCATGAATTTCAGGTGACGCACTTAATGGTCTTCTTCCTCTGAATTACCTGGCAAGACCATTATATCTTTCCAAAAAGTACTTAACTTCCAAACGTGTTTCTGTATCTGTCTTTAACCACTTTGCTAAATTTATAACTGGTGCATGAGGAAAAAGATTCAGTACTCATAAGAATAAGCATTTCGGAATACAGTGAATATTATTTTCGGGTGTCCAGTGAAAGGTGGAGTTGGTGTAGCTGTGACGCAGTGCAGTGATGCCAGCTGCCACAAACCCGTAGATCCGAACTTGTGGTGACTCTGTGCACAAGCTCGTGTCTATAGGTATGTGTCTGCGAGGTGAACGCAACAATCTTCGTTCAACGCTGACTAAAAACTTCTGTTTAGTGTTGACACTGCAAAACGTTAAATCATAACCTATTTATGAGCATACATTTTTTTTGGAGTTTTGTATGCGTGCATATGCGCAGACTTAATTCTGATTTCCTCCCTGTCAACTTTCAAAGCGATGTCTCGGGATGAGGTAGTAGGTTGTATAGTTTAGAGTTACAACATGGGAGATAACTGTACAGCCTCCTAGCTTTCCTCGAGCAGACGCCCTTCTCTCTACAACACGCATTGCTAATGCTAATAAACTAGCATTGCAACTAACGTGCTAAGGCCAGTGACTATCAGCATTGTATGTGTGACAGAATTTAGAGGTAGCATTTTGTTTTGGATTGATTTGGCCAGTGCATTCAACAATTAAGGCCTGTTCAAACAGAGAGGAGAATAACTATGACTGTAAAGTTTGAATAATTCACAATACAGCTATAACAATAACGACACAGGGGAATAATAGAATTGAAGTCACTTTCAGAGCCGTTTGATGAAAAATAAAAACATTGGCAACCAGTTAAGAGCATTTAAAGCATGCTTTAAATAATAAGCACAGTGTTATCATCCGTTGGTGTGGACAAATTGTTTTATGTATCATAGTCTGGTGTGAAAAGGCCTGAATTACCGTGTTTGCTATACATCCGTATTTCTTGGTTTCAATATAACCTGTACTTAGTTTAACATTCAGATTGATCCTTGTGTGGTTAATTCTCACTGTTTAATTTAAAGCTTCATCCCATAGCTGTGATTATGTTTATTTGGTAAATCTGCTGATAACCTGCTTGTAGCCTAGCATCGAAATATTTGCCCAACCCTACAAGCATATAGCGTTTAATGAAAAACAGCATTGTATCCCCACTGAGACTACAAATGTTACATTTCTATCATAAAAACCACAAAGTTATTGCAACAATATGTTTTAACATGGTATCCTACAGTGTTCTCCGCAGACACCATGTCTTAAAATACACATGGAAACTGTGAAAGCCTTATGTGCGCTGATATTTTCTTCTAGACTTTATTTGACGGGTGAATGTACTTTGTTTTTTCTCCCTCTTTGAAAATACATTTAAAGCAGACAAACCATTTGATTTATTTATTTACATATATTTTTTGCTTTAGCGCTAACTTAAGTGGTATCAACGATTGTAGTAAGTGGTAACAAAAATTTGATCTTACAGGTGCTAGTACTTAAAGATTACTTAGCAAACATGTTTAACATTCTACATGTTTGTATATGTACATGTTTTTCTAATTTTATAATTTAATTTTATACTCGGATCTAAACATGGAAGTTATAAAGTGAGGACCAGAAAAAGAAAGTAGAAAAAAAAAGTGGCTGGTGCAACACTGAATTTGTAAGAAGCAGCATCTGCAGTGTGCCACAGGTTCATCTGCAGTCACTGCGTCAGACAAAATATCTGAGCGCATGGCAGCCTGTATGCAGATAGTTGTGAATGACACTCCTACCGTGAAAATGCGGTGTTGTGCCCGTCATTGTCTTTGTATTGTGTGTGAGTTTTGGTACAAGTGTTTGTGCTTGCCACAAATGTGGTTGTTGTGTTTTTTTACGGTGTAAATGTCTGCTTGAGTCAGTAGAACACATGCAAGCATGCCTGTGTGCATAGAAATTGTCTATATTTATCAAAGCAGTCTGCCGAAGGCTTTACTTGTGAATATTTACACCACCTTTAAAAATATGGGGCTGGTATGAGTACAGAAATTAGATTTGTAACCCTGGACCACAAAACCAGACATGGGATGCATGCATATTAATAATGGGAAGCAATGCATATTAATAATCAAAAATTCTGTTTTGACATATTTACGGTAGGAACATGATCATGTGCTAATTATTTTTTATACAGTATAATAATTACTTGTTTTGTGGTCCAAGGTCACATCTATAATGTTACTGTAAATGCTGTTGTTTCTGAGCTTTCCATTCATAAAACAATCCTGGTTTCAACAAAAATATTAAACAGCACTACTGTTTTTTTTAAACATTGAATAGTAATAAGAAATGTTTCTCAAGCACCAGATCAGAATATAAAAATGATTTCTAAAGGATCATGTGAAGTCTGAAGATTTAGCTTTGTCATTACAGAAATGAATTAAAATATTTATTTTAAATTTATGTTTGTGTAGTTTCTAATACTTCACATTATTTCTTTTGTATTTCTTCTTTTTTTCTTTTTTACTGTAATTCGTTATTTTCTGTAATAAAAGTAAAACTTTTGCATAACAATTTTCTGTTTTGATAAATAGTTTGAAAATTGATTCAGAGGTCAGGTCTGCATTTGCCAATATCCAAAGTGAGATTTAAATAGAAGAATTAAGAAATATTATCTGATGATCATTTAGGCCACAATTTTCAACACGGCAAAATGAGTTGCAGTTTTTAGCATATAAATAAATTTGCAGTGCGCAAGTGATTTTGAGGAAGCAATTATTCTTGCTTACCAATTCAAGCGCTCAAATTAACTTATTTAAGTTGACAGTTTAATTTCGACACCGGTTGATCCTGGGATTTTGTTGGTCAGTGGATAAATGAATGGATCAGCATGTGAAAACGAAGAAAAACTTTTCGGTTCTAGCAGTAACGTTTTAAGTATGAAGGCCTCTCAACTGTCCTCATATGACTTTACCCAATAAACCAAAATTACAGCTTACAGACAATGTATGTGAGGAGTGAGCTATGTTGCTAGCATTTAATCGTTGTTGCTATTGCACTAGAGTTGGGTCGTAAACGAGTGATTGATTGGATTGCGCGTCTGAAAGCAATGTGCTGAACAGAAAATTACAGCTATACTTTCCTCTACTGATGACAACCGCATTTTTTACTGCATTGGATTGCCACTAATTAGATATTTAATAGGCGACTTGTGTTATCTAATGTATGCTAATATTTGTTATGAAAAAATATATGCCTCTATATTTTGTGTATTATGTGATTTCCTGCTGCTGTTTACTTAATTATATGGTGAAGACAAAATTGGCAATGGCAAAAAATGGTGTCCCCAGACTTGCCGCCATAAACTACGTCTGGACTTTGCTGCCTGCTCAGACATTGCATATGGTTTAGTGCCTAGCCTTAATAAACGTTTGAAGTCGGTTTATTATACATAATATGCCGTTTCCTGCCTTGCTGACAAGCGTGAGTCAGCAAACTTCTAATGCAGCTTAAGAAACACACAGTGGATAAATAATGTTATGAGCTCTCTGCCCCCCAGAATGCCTCAGGGAGAGAAAACGGTGCACCAAAGCCAAATGTGGGCAGAGTTCAGCCTCGTTTCACCAAAAAAACAGTGCCATCAATGTGGAAAAACCAGCTCCAGAAATGCAGCTAAAAAAGACTGAAAGAACCAAACCTCAAGCCACATTTAAACTAGCACAGTTTAGGACACTCCAGAGTAACGGATCTGGATTTGGATAGATTTTTGTGTTGGATCTGGACCATTTTTTCACCACTGAAAAGTCCATATTTGTGAATGAGTTCTCTAGGTCAAACCCTGATGAAATATTAGCAGCTTAAGAGATTTTTGAAGAAAACCGCTTTCTGCTTTTCTAGATTGAAGTGAATGTGATTTCAGATTATTAAATAACATGCAACTGCCAAAATATTACGACTTTCGAGCACTGTAATCAACATTCATACGCTTTCATTCTCTCTTGATATCTGTGTCATTCATGTCCTTAATGCTGCTTATACTCTTGGCGAACAATAGTGCTTTTGTGTTAGAGGAGATGGGACCCAAAAAACGAGTTTTGCGGATGACATCACTCTCTAAGCTAAAAAAAAAAAAGGGTTAATTCTATCTGATCAGAAAGATACCAAACAGTGCAATGGTTTACATTTGTTTGCATTGGTGGTTAAAGTTATTAAAATGAAGAGCGTTGGTATTGGTCGAAAGTTTAGGTTCGGTCTTTAAATTACGCTTACCAAGGCTGTATTTATTTCTAGAAATATAAAAGAAACAGTAATATTGTGAAATATGTTTGCAAATCAAAATACACTTTCGTTTTCAACATATTTAAAATTTTCATTTTGCTAAACTGAATATGTTGAATGTGTGCTTATGAAACATTTCTTATTGTTTTATGTTTTATCTCATAATAGACATCTGTCATCATAGACATCTGTCTAAGCTTAGTTTTGACCCACTGTGCTTACTAATGCAAAATAGTTAACTGTTTGCGAGAGCATTTTACGGTGAGTTTGTCTGGCAAATTAGTCCTAAGTAATACAGCCACTCATTAGTTTACAGATGTATGTATGTGCATGAATGAGGATTGAGACGTCACAATCCCTCTCTTTCCTTTTTGTGCCTTTTGAGTAAGATACTATGAACCATCCACATGGCCTGTCTCTCTTTTTTATTTTTAAGATGTGTGTGAGGGTGTGTATTTGACCCTCACCTGCATGAGAAAGTGCAGTTGGGGGCCCCCTGTTGGCTAGTACTGGTACCTGAGTTATTGTATTCTTTACACAGATATAAATCATGACAATATAGATGGATAGAGTCAGGAGAGTGAAAGTGTGTCTCCCTAACACAGCACTGTAGCTTCTTTTAGTAAAGTACGGCAAGCAAAATGGGCCAAAATGAAGGTCGAGGTGACTGTGAGATATATGGCTGCTTGTGTCCAGGAGAGGGAAGTCTAACGCCATTTCCACATGACGGACCGCGGCATGAATGTGCTCCAGATGCCAACGTGAGTTTTAAATAGTTTACACAAAAAATATCAAGAGATGAACTTATAGTGAAGGCAATCAGGGCGGAATAGAATGTGTGAGAGTAAAGCGAACAGGCAAATTTTGTCTGTCGCTGATTACGGCTATCAAAGTGGGCCGTCAGAGTTCTCCTCTGCCGCAGTCTCCCCGTGTCCCTTCTATTCTCTCATCTCCACTTTACATCTCCCCAATTCCTTTGCCTTCTGTCATTCTCGTTCCTCCTTCTCTCTGTTTTCTTCCTCGTCTCCCTCTGTTGTGGCCGCTGCGCTAGCCAGGCGGTATCGAATGTAAGCCAAGCACATCAAATTTTTGTGTGTTCATGCCTCTTTTTATCCCCTGCCCTCCCTTTCTCGATATTCTCAGTCTCTCTCTCTCTCTCTCCCTGTGCTGCTCCCTCCCTCTCTCCCTATTCTTTCAGTAGTTCCCTCCCTCCTGCTCCAATCTTCAGTTCAGTTAGAGAAAGAGAGGGAGTGAGTGAGGGAAAGAAAGAAAGAAAAAGAAAGAAAGAGTGAGTGGAATAATGGTGAGCGACGAGGGGAATTTCAGAGCTCGGAAACTTTTTGTTCTTCCACCGATCACGGGTAAGGAGATTTCTGAGATGAAAATCTCTTCTTTTTTACCATCTACCCATCTACCCATCTCTCCATTCTTTTTTTTTTTATTTCTCTCCCTCTCTTCGTTCTCTCAGGGGGTAGCGGGCCTCTTGCGCTAACTGGTGTCAGCTGTTGCAGGAAATGAAGGGATCATTTCTATCCCAGTCTTTCTCTCCTGCTCTCCCTCTCTCTCTTTCTCTTTCTCTTTGAGCCTGACTTTTCATGAGATTCGTATGCCTCTAAACGCGGCAGAGACAAGAGAGATGAATGGAAGTAAGGAACAGCCGTTTTCCAAGCTATTAATTTTCGCGCCACTTTTAGACTCCGTAGATGAGATGTTCTGCCTGTTTTTTCTGCCTCGGGATGCTATAGGCACCCGTTGCACATGTGACACAGGGTGAGAGACGGTGCATGCGTGTGCTCGAACGCCCCCACCCCCTATTGCTGATCTATCATCTTATAGCCCTCTGGGTAGAAGTCTGGTGTGTGTTGCCGGTGTCGTGGCCCTGCCTCTCTCGCTCTCTTTTTCTCTCTCTTTTTTTTTTCTCTCTCTTTTCCTCGTCCCCCATTCAGATTTCTGTCCTATAGGCTGATTAATCCGGATACCTTTTCTCCCCAGATTCTTTGTCTCCTTTGTTCGCGTTTTCTTAATTCAATGCAGTGCTCTGGGGCCGTTTGAATTTCCCACCTTTTTTCGTTCTCTCTCACGTTCCTCCTATCTCTCTCTCTCTCTCTACTCTGCGGTTCTCTGCTCCAGACGGCGGGCAGACATCAGCTTGTCAGGGTCCTATATCGTGTCCTTTTATTTGCTCTTTTCTTTCGCATTTTGCATTGAGTGGTGTTTTGCTCTGCATCATTTGGATGAGCAAAGTAAAAAAACGTTCTTTTCTCTGTCTCTCCCTCTCTGTCCTCTCAGGCATGCGGAGGACAGCAGCACCCGAAGCACGGTCAGTCACTGCTCGGTGAGTTCACTCCCTTCTCTCAGTGCCTGTGTGTGATTTATGAGAGCAGACGTGACCCAATGGGATCCGTATGTGTCACGCTGTTCTCGTGGTTCTATCGTGTCTGTTTTATAATTGACTTAAAATCTCATTATGCACATGCAAATGTCTCTTCCGCAGCAGTCCATATCAGTGAAAGACAGGTGCTCGATTCGTCTAATGTGTGTGTGGCCGGTGAGAGAGGTCTGCGTGTGGCGCCGCTTCTCCACGCATGTCCTCGTCTGCCGCGCGCATGTGTGTTTGCTCGTGAGCCCCGATGTCTTTGTGTGCAGTCCACGCTGATGGGCGTGTGTGTAACTATGTTGTGTTGCTTTAAAGTATCCGATCGCAGTAAATGTGGAAAGGATGCCGAATTAGAGAGGACGGACGGGACACCGCTCGCTTCTCCATGCCACACCGTGCCCCTCTCCTTCCCTGAGACCCTAACTTGTGACGTTCTGCTTCGATGTCCACGGGTTGGGTTCTCGGGAGCTGTGAGAGGCACTCAGTCGTCCGCCCATCCAGGAAGATCCACGTGAGAGGGATCGTCCGAGCAGCTCGAGCGGGGACAGAAGGATGGACGGGAAGAGAAACACGAGAGAGGGATGAGCAAGGAGAAGGTGACGCAGTGTGGGCCTCTGGATTCCAGAGTTGAAAGGATGTGAGATGAAGAAAGAGAGAGTGGAGGGTCTGGGTTTTTAGGTTGGGGTGACGTTGGGCCGTCGAGGGTTTGGCCGAAACAAAGCGTATGTTTAGACTGTGAGTCAGGACACTGAAATGGCTGTGTGCGTGCTTGTCTGTGCCACAGCATCTGTTACGCCCTCGATCCGCACCCATATTTGTGTGCGTGTTTTTGTGTGTCAGTGCATTTCTTTCCTTACAGGAAGTCATCATAGATGGACCTGTCCGCTGTGACATTATGCATGCATGTGTGTGCTTTATCCACCAATTTGAGAGCAGCACAAAGTACTGTTTAGAGCGTGACATCGATAGCTCGGTACACTTGTGTTTGACCTCATACAAACCTTCAGCGACATTTAAAATAATCACATGTGTTTTTTGGTTATTTTGGGGGGGGGGGGACTATGACTTGTTGACCGACATACTGATTTGTTTGCGTAAATATAGCAGACGATAGTTTACAGCAGCGTATGTTTCATTAACGTGACGCCCACAGGATGTTAATGGCATTAAATAGACAGATACCTTGAGTGTGGCTGCAGCAGAAGCGCATTGTGTGTGTGTGTGTGTGTGTGTGCGCAGCAGCAGCAGCATCATGACTGAGACAGTCGGCCGTCACTCTGGTAGTGCTCCAAATCTCGCTCATCTCCCTCACTCTTAAAAGGTGCTTGATGTTCTCAGAGTCAAACAGAGGCTAAGCTGTTTCCAATGGGAGCAAGAGTACATCCTGGGCTTAAACAGTCCCGCAGAATTGATTTTTATCTGGAAGACTGACTCTGGTGGGGATTTCACCTTATATTTGTGTGTGTAACCTACGAAGTGAAGAAAAGCAGCCTTAAGCCTCATGCTTCATCCCTGGCGGTATTTGTCAGTCAGTATAGAGCGATGCAGAATGATGTGTTTGTTTTCAAAGATTGGTTGCCATATTAAGCTGCTAAAAAGGTCATTTAAAGGGAGTTGCAATCAGCAAAATGAACAACCCATTCCTTGACATCATTAAGTGGCTCATTAAACTCAATTTGAACTATAACTGGAATACTTTGCTCGCATTGTTGCACATCTATAAAACCCCTCTGATACTTGAAATACAGCTAAAGTGGATACTTTTGGTTTATTGAGTAAATTGATATATATAAATATATATATATATGTAGAAAATATATAGTGATAACTGAGTGTGTAGCATATTGTGATTGTATAGCTGCAAATGTTTGTATTATTGTGTTTATGTATGTGCTGTGTGGTTTGTTCTTAGATGAATGTTCCAGTATCTTATTACACTGTAGTGCATATAGTCTATGTTAGTGCATCGGGTCACGGGAGGCAAAGATACAGAATACAGTGCATTCATATAAGAAACGTGTATTGGGTTTCTTAGATAATATTGCCTTTAATAACTCTTATCATTTAAAGCATAGGCTTTATGGCGGAAATATTAGTTTAAATACAAGTTGTGATTATTTTTCAGAAAGGTAATATTTCAAGCTATACATTCAATTTGATGCCAGTGATTTATTAAAGGCAGTAAAAATGGTCACATTTCTTTTAGATGATTGGATGTTTAGAATAGACTTATAATGTTTTTCCAATGTAATGAAGACTAATCTTAAGTACTGAGCTAATATTATATATAAACAAACACTGTGTATGCATCCGTGGAACATTTTATTAAAGCCTTGCCAAATTAGTTCATATTTAATAATTTCTCTATATTGTTATACTTCCATTTTTTTTAGCTGAAATCTTACATTTGATCAGGTATCTTTACCAGTTGAAATGGCAAATAGCTGCTTGTAACCGTCTCTGTAGTTATTGTAACAGTTTTGTAATACAACAATTAAACAAATATCAAAATACGACAATTATACAAATACATCGTCTGATTCAAGGCTCATTTAGTGGTCCGTAAAGCCTGTAAATTTAAGACAGTGCAGAGTTTTCTCATATCAGAGATATTTATGGTAACCCTAAAGATTGATGAGGGTTTGTTTATGTAAGTGGCTCAGCGTTCACGCTCAGTGTTCGTAATGGCATGTTGTGTGTATTGTGGTGTTTAGCTTCAGCGAGGACATGTGGAAACCCCTCCTCTCCTCTGCAGTCTGCCACAGTGCTGGATGAAGACTATTGTTCTGGTGCCCTCGTCTTCCTCTGGCACCACTCCTCACCCACCACACCAGCCTACTTCGTCAAACAAGTATGTGTGTGTTTGTGTGTGAAACTGGTGCAAGGTCAGTGTGAAAATGCAGGACGGTTATGACGGAAGATATTTGCTTTAGTCACCGTGGGGGTTTGGCATGGAAATTTCTCTTCTTGTGTTGCTCAGCATCTCTTGTCCATATGCAGTAGTGCAGCAGAGGAATGCTGCTGAAGTTACAGGTTTCTTAAAGTGTCACTCCACTGATAATATCCGCACACACGCCGTTCCTCCCACACACGCACCCCGTTCCTCTCGCTCACTGTCAGAATCATGGTAGTTGGTCTGCAGTGCCAGCACACGCCCCAGGAACGCCCAGATTTTACCGCAGTACCAAAGTACCCTGAGCAGTCTCACACACACAAATACGCTCACTCCACCCGCAATATGATTATAAGAACTAATCAACCCAGAGAGTAGCGTATCAAAGTATAGCGCAAAGTTAAAATGCCTGAAATGTTAAAGTGACACCCCGATACATTTGGAAAGACTGTGTTTTTGCCTTTGGATCGTTAGATGTTTTGTTTATATTTTGCAGGGTCCCCGCGATCATTGAAAACCTGGAAATATTAAACCTTGGGTATTAAAAGTGTACTTTATGTAGTTCAGTATATACTGATAATATAAGTTTCACCTAGGTCAGAAATTTAGAATTGACTTGATACTGAGCGCGTACATAGAGTAAAACAAGACTGCAAGCCAGTGTGAAACATCGATATTGAGGGATTTAGCTGAAGACATTTTGGTAACACTTTAGTGTAGGGAACAATTCTCACTATTAACTAGTTGCTTATTAGCATGCCTGTTGTTAGCATATTGGCTGTTTATTAAGAAACATTTATTCAACATGACTATATACTACATCCCTTTTCCTACTCAATTTACTGAATTTACTAAATTACTAAATTTACAAAATTTAACAACTACCTTACTAACTAAAAATAAGTAGCAAATTAGTAGTTTATTTAAAAAAAAATAGTCATGGTCTGTTAATAGCAAGAATTGGACCTTAAAATAAATTGTGACTGGAAAGCCATGTTCATTTAAATAGATTCCCTCCAATTTGACATCTACCAAGCTATTGCTATTTAACAACTTCTATATTTGTCCGTCAAAAAGTTTTTCTTTTAATTTCGTTTTTTAAACACATCATGTTCTTGTTTTGTGTCTGGCCATGTGTGCATGTCTGTGTGTTTTGCAGTAAGAAGACACCGTTGTCCCTTTCTCACAGACGTTGTCCCACATGGCCATATGTTCAAGGCTGGCATAAAGCATCCTACATATTTCTCTATAGTCCGTCCATCTGAGTGCTTCCACGCAAACAGAAAAACAAACACGTACTAATAATGGTGGATTACAGTTGTCAGATGTTAAATGTGCAACAAAGAAGAATACGTTTGGACGAAAGTGAAAAAATACCAATAGCAGAGAGAGAGAAGAGTAGCTCGACGGCTGAAGCTCATTTGTCATTTAAAAAGGGAAGCAGCACGAATGTGAATAAATAGCCGTTTTTTCCAGGCATGCCCGACTGCAGCTCACCCCCTCAGTCCAGCTGATTTCTCTAAAATAAACAAGCACAATGGACCAACAGACCATTCGGCCGCAGTCACAGCCGCTGAATGGCTAGGATTCTGTGCATAAAGATATATGTGGTCTAGAGGGAGAATGTATTTATGTCAGTGTGCTACATTTGAGGCGGATTAATCGCATGCAGTGTATTTAAATTTTCTCTTGTTTTCAATCTCTGGCTCTTGCATGTGCCCTCTCTCTCTCCCTCTCTCTCTCTCTCACTCTCTGTCCTCAGATGGCTTTCAGCCTACTTTCCTATAACAGAAAACAGAGCAGAGTGGAGTCAGCATTCACAGTCAGAGGCAGGCGCAAGCACCAGATAAACGCCCCCTTTAAGTGTGTGTGTATACTGTATATCTATGTGAGTGCACCTTAACTATGCTTTGTGTTTCTCTGTTTGTCTTTCTGTCATTTCTCACAATGCACTGGTTGAGATGGCCCAGATGGAATCAGCAGACATTTCTCACATTTTCGGTAACATGCGGTTAAATGTACTCCATTAGTGCACTTGGGATTTAAATTAATAGTTATTATTAGTCAAAGATAGATATTACTTTGTGTGCAAATGTGCTGATTACACACGGGCCTAGAAATCACAATTCTGTGTCGACAGAGCTATTTATATGTCTTTCTTCTGAAAGATGTTTGGTTTCGTCTTCTTATCTGTTTATCTTTTTCCAACTTCCATGTATATTTTATGTCTGTCCTCTGTATTATCCCTCCTGCCTCTCACATTTCCCAGCCATAAGCTCTGAGAATATTCCTTCCTTCTCTCTCTATCTGTCTCTCTCTTTCTCCCTCTATCTCCCCCCTTCCTAACCCTCTCTCTGTCAACTAAAGCCCTTTCATAATGAATGGCAAGGTACGATAATAGCCTTTCGGTTGCTATAGTAACCAGACAGCAGCTCTGTTCGTGCTGTATTTTTTGTCCTTTTTTTTTTTCCAAGGGGGCAAATGACAGTGGAATGTGAGGCGAAACCCTCCCTCTCACTTTCCCTCGTTCTCTTTCTCATACACTCACAGCAGATTCCCTGTGTTCTTTCATATCTGTCTGTGTGTCTTTGCGTCTGTCTGTGTGCTCTGCTTAATATAACAAGCAGGTTCACCTGCAAAACCTATTATTATTGGATGTTTGTTATAATTAGAACTGGGTATATAACTTACAAATTTTCATTCATTGCTGATTCCAAATTACGTGACAAAAATTGTAGTTGGTAACGTAATCCATGACATTACGCATTTTAGTTTATAAGACTACTTTTGATTACACATGGATTATTTTTGATCTATAACGTTTTTTACAATAGGATAATACTGATATAAAATTAAAAAGCGTAAGAAAATATTTGTTGTTATTAATAACATGAAGTTCATTAAACGATATATTATGTCATGGTTTCCCTAAATCGGGTTTGTGTGGGGTTTATGAGTTCAGTGAAAAGCTAATAATGAATGAAATGATCAAAAATGTTACATTAAAACAAATAATTTTAAAAGAAATAATAAAAAAAATAACTTACTGAAAAAAAAAATATATATTTGTTTACCTTCATGTCATAGTAAAATATTCATTGTAAAATCTCAAGGGTACTTCATATGAAATCAGAGATCAGATGACAAATATTGTGGTGAATTAGTGCGTTTTAATGTGTTTGAAAGACAAACAAAAGCAATACATGGTAAAATAACTGCTTTATACGTGATACGAGTGAGTAAAATGTTCCTCAGTAGTTGATGAATATCTTCTTGAATCTGAAATGATTTTTGTAAATCCAGTGGCCAAATGCAGTTCTTGAACATAAAGGTAAAACCTTAAAACAGGGAACTTGATTATTCACTATTAACTGCAACGGTTTCCTCAATTAATTCCTAATTTGCTGCTTATGAATGTTAGTCAACTAAATAAATTTGAATGTACCTCTAATAGATTACAACAATAACTTTTTGTAAACAGTTAGTAAGATATTTGTTAAGGTTAGGTATTGGGTAGGATTAGGCATGTAGAATAAGGTCATGTAGAATAAGGCATAAATGTGTGCTTAATAACTGCTTAAAATGGCTAATATTTTAATATGCATTCTAATAAGCAGCTAGGTAAGAGACCCAAAAATAAAGTTTACCAACATAAATATGTTTTAACTGTTTAAATTAATAAAAATAATAATTTGCCGATATTTCTCAGAATGTGATGGCTGTTCATAACAATGCATCTATAAATGAATGGTTTAAATAAAGCTCATTTTGTAAAAATCATTTCAAACTTGATTATATGAGTAATATCCTCGATGCCTTGACAGATATTATATTCTACTTGTGACACACGATACACTATGCAGACATTTATTGTTCATTTGCGTCACAAACTAAAGTGAAATGAATGTAAAAGTTTACATTATCAAGGTGCTGATCCTTTATAATGTGAATGCTGCGACCTCGTTTCCATTTGTCTGTACAGATCACATGTTCGGTATATTGTGCCCGTGGCCTTAGCACTTATAGTGGGGCGATAAGTGGTGGACACAGATTAATCATCAACACACAGACAAACATGCGTGTACACACACACACACACTGTCTCTGTGCAGCTGTTGAAGCTGGTGGTGTCACCATAGCGACAGCAGTGTGCTACTGAAGATCCCAGCCAACAGCTGCTCTCTGTAGAAACAGTATTGATTGAGTCTGTTCCACTCCCACTTCAAAATGTGTATGTCTGTTTGCTGCACAAGTACGACACCGAATCGAAACATTTGAGTTTCAAATGTTTTCTGTGTAATAATTGCACGTCCTTGAAGTGTTTACATTATAGTGATTTCGTGTAAAAGAAGCATGTGTGTGCAACAGATGGTTCAGACGTCTCATCATATTTTTGCTAAAGCATGTAAAAGAGGTTCCCGATATTCGTCTTATTGTCTGTCTCCGTTTTCCCTTTTTGGACGTCCCCAAGGACCAGCGCACTCTAAGACTTTCTGCGGCCCTTTAGAAGACCTCTAGCTCCCCTCCCCCTCAGCAGTTCGATGTATCATCAAAGAAAGGATTAATGTGGGCCAGCCCAGGAGACAGACTTGAGCACCTGACAAATTTAAGCTTATTAACGACAGAAAAAGGGGAAAAACCTACCCAGGAAGCACTGAGGTATGGAGGTTTAACTCTGAGGACTGCTGATCTGTCAGCATATGGCCTGATGCTAGGCGCTAATATCTTTGCATTCAGAGAGCGTGTATGATGAGGGAAGTGCACCTGCAATCAATGGAAATGATGACCAAGAAGTCTTGGTTTTTGTATTTACACGTTGTTTTCCAACAGCCCTGTAAGGAACTGAATCATTCTGGTTCTGATTCCTTTTAAAGATCTCAGTGCAGTTAATGAATCTTTTTAACTTTTTGGAAAAAAGAAATTGTTAACTCTTTACAAAAATTTGCCTGCTTTTGTTAATGTCGCTATGTCCGACAAGCCATGCTGCTCTCACACTACACATCACACAGTGAAAAATACATCGCAGAGCAAAGAAGACACTGACAGATAAGACAGCAGGATACTTCTTCTAGTAAAAATAAAAGTGTCAGCTTTTAAATTTTGTAATTTTTAAAAGAAATAAAGAAAAAACATTTTGAGGTATGTGATCGATTGCTGTAGTACCTCGGTTCAAGCGCCATGTGAAACGATCATCTTTTAATATTCGCTAGTTAAAGCATGAAATAAACATGAATGAACATTAAAAAGTGTGTTGTTTTAACCACGAAAAGACATGGGTACACAGCATTTTTCTTGTTCAAGTCTACCGATGTTAATCTACTCTCTTGTCTGGTTTGTTTGTCAGGCAGAAACAACAGATGAAGTGTTAAGATTGGTCAGACTGCCTGTCAATCAAACTCCCTCTGAAGGGTCAATTCTGATGCTGAATGTTGTAACCATTTCTATCATAACTGTTAAACAACAATCTAGTCACATGCTTCTTTTATCTTTGGCTATGGAGTTTGATACTTTTTAGGCACCGACTGGTTTGGACAATATGTCCGATTTATTCTACACCTTGCTTAGAATTTCACATGTAAAAAAAAAAAAAAAAAAAGAAATAATGTTTTTTGTGTAATAAATCTTGTTAAAACAGATTTCATAGAATTGGTACAGAAAAGAAGTATCGTTCATTAACCAGTATCAATATTGGTATCAAATAAAAACTGTTTGAACGGTAGCTTTATCTTCGGCTCATAGAGCATTTCCATTGAATGTCATGAAAATCACATTTTATAGAAGTGGTTCTTGGTTCCCAAACCTACACCTCTATCACTCCTTATCACCTTTTAGCTTCTCGGCTTGGAGTCAGATGGCACACTATAGGACTCTCTCAGTCTCATTTAATCTCTTGAATTTTTCAGAGAATGTCCATACAGAACATGGATGAAAGTTTTCTTCTCTTCCTCTAAAGGATATATTTTTCTCAAACCCATTATATATGTTTCCCAGCAGACACATGTGGTTAACTTGTGGTTTATCTTGTCATTCTGCTTCCAACTTCACTCTTATTTTTTAAGGTTCCCTTTAGAGAGGTTATTATTAGCACATCAAAACCCTAAAGTTGACAAAAAATTGGTGGAACTTTTAAATAATGAGAGCTTAACATGCTATTTAACACTTTTAGTTTTGGAGGGAATTATCTGAGGCCATATAGGTCAAACCTGGGATTCGATTCAAATGAAACACGTGAACTAATACAATATTTTATAGAGTATACAAATGCAGAAATGTAAAATAAATGACTAAACTTTTCACTGTTCTTCTGAAAGTTGTGTGTTTTTACTGTTTTCTTTTTCTTTTTACTGTTTTTATTTTTCATTTCATGTTTCTCGTGAAATGAAAATATGTGGATGAACATACATTAACTGTCAATAAGCCACGTAAATGTTAATGAACTATTTAGTGACTCTCGCCACACCCTTCTTATAGTCACGTTCTTTCAGTATCTCGGTTCAGAATGAGTGTATAGGGGACTGGGGACTGAGTTTTACCCGCCCTCATAATTCAATGTTAAGCTTATCATGGCTGAGTGACTTTTTATCCAGCACTTGTTCGCAGTCAGCGCTGTTTCTAATCCTTTCCACAAGTAGGTCTGTGTCCCCTCAATGTGCGTTTCTCTCCGAGGAAATTTCCATAGCAATACCACAATAGTGCAGCGGGTTTCTTATGAAAAGTGTCAGAATGAACCACAGAGAAGTAGCATGGTGGAGAACTGATTCTTTTATAATAAAACAATAGTAATGTGTGCTGTGTTTATTTGATTGATAATTTAATTATAGTAAATATGTGATATATTGATTATAAGCTGTTGGAATATTTCAAGGCGTGATGACACTATGAAAGCTTTTATATCTGAAGGGCAGCTGATCATAAATGAGACTTCAGCTGATAGAGTCACTATTCGTTGGTTGGAACATTAATGACTGTTTACTGAATCATATCCTGTTTTATTTGAATGGCATGACAAAGTGATTGAAAGACAATGAGAGAGCGAGAGATAAAGAGTGCATTAGTCATGAGTCTCTATAGTGATATCACATTTACACTTAAAATAAGCCTTTAAGTTAATCATATCTGGTATAATTAAAAATAGTTTGTTTTATTATTCAATATTTTCAGCATCCATCCATTTTCATATGTGTCCTATCAAAATTTCAATTTCAAGAATTTTGGATCCAGTGTGCAATCACCTTTACTGATATGAAAAAATTATAATTCATTAGAGTACTACTTGTGCACAATTAAATATGCTTCAGTATATCTTTAGTTGGACGTCAGCACTGATTTTTAAAGGGCATTAAGTAAAAATGAGTTTTAATTTATTTTTTATTTTAACTATTATTTTAAAATTTCATCAAAGAACTTGGAAAAACTGCATATCAAAAAGCAGCAACGCTTATTTTTAAACATTGAAAAGAAAAAAAACTTCCAAATCAGCATATGAGAATGGTTTCTTAAGGATCATGTGACGCCAAAGACTAACTACATACCAAATAAATATATTAGTTAGACCGACCAATCAGAATAAAGTATTCTGACAAAATGTATATTTATTGCAGTATATGTAGGTGTAAAATGAAATGGTAGAGGCCATATTACATACAATGCTAGAAGGTCAGAGCATCACACGTCTTTCTTATATGAAATACACATGAGCAATTATGAGGCCAGTAATAGTTAAACTGTTGACCTGTATAACGGTTAAATGTGCTCTGCAACCTGTGACAGTTAATGCATCAAGATATCTCTCAAGTGTAATGTAGACCTGCTTTTGTATCCATAACAACAGGTCTTAATGCACCGTTATTCTGCAGATGTCACATGGGTGATGTTTACCATATAGTTGCAATGCTGTGCTTTAGTTTGTCTCAGTTTTCAATCTTGATGCATTGACTATAACTTAATAGAAGTCTTTCCCTTACAATGTATACAGTGTATAGACATGCATTTGTCAAAATTATGCAAATATTACACATTCACACACACATTATATATACTGTATATTTTTCATTGTTAGCTTCAAAAATGATTAAAAGTGGAATTTAAATGAAATGGGACTTTGAATGGAATGGTAATTATAGTGAATTTGATTTTCATGTACAAAACTCTTTCAACTTCATTTCAAATATATGTAGAGATATTTTGTATGCATTCAAAATTTTGTAGTAAATAACATGACAATTTTCAATCTAGATTTTGTCATATATATATATATATACTGTATATATATTTATATATATATAGAGTATAGTCTCTCCGAGATCCAGGTCATTTAAATGTCAATGAGCATTTTGCAGAAACGCTATCAGAGATAATGTGAGAATCAGCCGGGCCGAACTGTAGGCACTCTTCGTCAACAGAGAAGGCTTGCAGATCCCCTACCCTCTTAATAGAGGCCAGCGCAATGAAAAGCTCTGTCTTCAGTGTCAGAAATCTTATTTCTGCTGACTGAAGCGGCTTGAAGGGAGCCAGCCGCAGGCCATTCAAGGCGACGGCTAGGTCCCAAGAGGGCAAGAGGTGTGGTCTCGGGGGGTTCACCTCTAAGGAATCGGACGATGAGCTGATGCTTCCCGAGGGACGCGCCCTCCACCGCGTTGTGATATGCAGCTATGGCAGAGACATATACTTTGAGAGTTGAAGGGGAAAGCCTGCGCTCCAACTTCTCTTTCAGGAAGGAAAGCACAACTGCAATCGTGCATCACTGTGGGTCCTCTCCACGGGAGGAACACCATTTCACGAACAGACCCCATCTCTGAGCGTAAGCCTGCCTCGTAGAGGGGGCTCGCGCTTGAGTGATGGTATCTACGACAGCGTTGGAAAGGCTGGAGAAGTCTACCGCGTCCCGTCCAGAAGCCACACGTGCAGGTTCCAGAGTTCAGGACACGGGTGCCATATGGTGCCCATCCCCTGAGAAAGAAGGTTTCCAAGAAGGGGCTGCCGCGAGGAACGCGAGGTCTGCAAACCAAGTCCGGGAGGGCCAGTAAGGCGCTACCAGCAGGACTCATTCCTCGTCCTCCCTGATCTTGCACAGGGTCTGTGCAAGGAGGCTCACTGGGGGAAAGGGGCACTTGAGCCCCGGAGGCCAGCTGCATGCCAGCGCATCCCTGCCGAAGCCTTAGGGGACTCGAGGAGGGAATTAAACAGTGGGCAGTTAGTTGACTCAGGAGAGGCGAAGAGATCGATCTTGGCCTCTCCGAAGTAATTCCAATTCAGTTGGACTACCTGGGGGTGGAGCCGCCATTCTCCAGGGTGGGTGGACTGCCGTGAGAGCTGATCCGCTGCATGGTTGACTAGCCCTGGAACATGAATGGCGTGCAGCTTGTGACTCCACATGAGTAGATGGCCGGCGGGCTGTGACATACGGCCGGAGCGTAGACCACCTTGTTTGTTGATGTACGCAACAGCCGCTTTGTTGTCTCTCCGGACTAACACGTGCTGGTGAGGCGGGCGGTCATATCTGTCGAGTCCAGCTCCATACCGAGATAAGAGATCCTCTGCACCGGGGAGAGTTTGCTCTTCTTTCGGTTGACCTGAAGACCCAGATGGCTGAGAATGCCCATCTGCCATAGCAATGAGAGGGCACCCTCCGCGAGCTTCGTAAAGACCCGGGGAGACATGGACAGGTCAAAGGGTAAGACGCAATACTGATATGCTCGACCCTCGAACGCAAACCGCAGAAGGGGTATGTGGCTAGGCAGAATCGAGACATGAAAGTACGCATCCTTCAGGTCTATGGCTGCGAACCAATCCTGGCTCCCAATGCATGCCAGTATGCGCTTCAGAGTAAGCATCTTGAAAGGCATCTTGAGAAGAGACCGATTCAGAGCTGTCAAATCCAGGATCGGTCTCAACCCACCACTCTACCCCCACCTCATCTCGGCGGGAGGGACAGGCTCGATTGCTTCCTTCGCCAGTAGGACAGCAAGCTCTGCGCGCAGTACGGCGGCTTGGCTCTCTGAGCGGACCGAGGTAGAGCAAATGCCGCGATACCGGGGCAGGCGCCTGGCAAACTGAATCGCGTAGCCGAGGCGTACCGTCCGAATCAACCACTGTGAGGGGCTGGGGAGCGCTATCCAGGCTCGGAGCCGCGTCGACAGGGGTATCAAGGGAACGTTGACCGCCGTGCCAGTAGTGGGGCAGCCTATAGCGGGGCGGGGACAGGGACTGCTCGTCTGGCTGCACTGAGCAGCGCCTACCTGTCTCCCTGGCTCCCGCGCTGGCGACACAGCATCCTGGGTTAGCATCTGTAAAGATCTGGCCGGTCCCTGAGCAGGCGGGGCCCCGCGTCCGTGGTCAGCTCGACAACGTTGCCTCTGGGCAGCCAGCCTAGCATCGTGTGCTTCAGCTGGGGTCGGAGCAGGTGGTACTGGTGCCGCAGACGCAGGGCACCCTCAACGACGCGCAGGCGGAGGAGCACTCGGCGAACGGGAGGCCGCCCATCGAGGCAGTTTGTGCGACATCGCCTCCGTCTGCTGCTGTACTGCCGCGAACTCCTGGGCCAAGTCCCCGACAGTGATGCCGAATAGGCCAGCCTGGGAGATGGGGGCATCGAGAAAGCGTACCTTCTCGGTGTCCGGCAACCTGCACCAGGTTCAGCCAGAGATGGCGCTCCTGGGCCACCGTAGTGGACATCACCTGACCAAGAGCGCGAGCTGTGACCTTCGTCGGCCGGAGAGCCAGGTCGGAGTTCCCGCATCACCTCTTGATCAGGCCCGAGCTCGTGCAGCTCTTTGAGAGCTTTCGCCTGGTACACTTGTAGTGTAGCCATAGCGTGCAGGGCGGTAGCAGCCTGCCCAGCAGCACCGTAAGCCTTGCTCGCGAGAGCGGACGAGAGCTTACAGGCTCTGGACGGAAGACAAGGTTGTCCCCGCCATGAAGTGGCGCCGTGCGGACACAGATGAACCGTCACGGCGCGCTCCACTTGAGGGATCCCCTCGTACCCCCTGGCTGTACCACCATCGAGCAAGGTGAGAGCCGGAGGGCTTGGGTGCAAGCGTGACGAGTAAGGGGCTCGCCACGACCTGGTCAGCTCTCCGTGCACCTCCGGGAAGAAAGGTACTGGGGGA
>JAUMHG010000038.1:6098657-6133492 GCA_032359395.1 Enteromius anoplus
CAGTATGTTATGTCCATGTACTGAACTGTTATTATTCAACCATGCCAAGGTAAATTCAGTTTTCCATTCTATGGCACTTTTAATATTTGCACAAAATAGGCAGTAATTGCATCAGTAGGCACAGTATACAGTAGGCAAATATTTTCCTGCCAAACTAGTTTCATAGTATGAGCTCTGTTATGTCATTTCAGCTCATATTTAATGTGAAGAACAGGTGCTGTTCTGTAATTGCTAAATACAATATAAACAAGTGTTGCAGTTTTGCCACAATGGGTCTTAGAATGTTAAAACACTAATTTTGTTATCCAGACATTTAGACAGAGCGACTCTGTGGAGTTTTCCTTCATCTGGAAGTCGCATAATAAGCAAGATGTGTATTTAGAGAAACCGATTTAGGTGGAAATGGGAGATGCTGCAGCGACTTTGCTCATACGATTGTATTCAACATCTCTACTCCATTGTTCTGTATCCTGAAACGTTCCACCTTGTGCCTGTGAGTGTAAAATGGAGGGTTCCTATCACAGCTTCGCTTATATAAAGGTCAGACAGTCGGTGCGTGGACTATGCCTGGGCTCTGCTGTCTGTGAAAGCAATCACAATGGCTTTAGGCAACTGGAGAGGAAGTGAACACATGCTAGTGTCATCAGTTGTTCCTCCTGATGGCTTTAGTGAGGCCTTTCTTTCTCCTCAAACGTTTTTCTTATTTATGATGGGAAGGACCGCACTTAGCTGGACCTCGTTTAGTTGTCTTTTTTTGAAGGGCAGGCTGATTCACTTCCTAGCGTGATGTTGTTGGGTTTTGCTCCAGACACTTGGGGCCAGTGATGGTTATCACAGGGCAATACTAGAAAGCAGCACTGAAAACTGTTATTAGTTTATTTTTTCCCATAGAATTCAAGGTTTTACCACAAAACGATCTGAATGTTGACACCACATCTTCAGAATATCAACCACATGACATATGACTTAGTTTACTGAATGGCATATTTCTGTCTGATGGGACTCATTTCTCATTGGTGAGACATGTCAAAGAGTTGTTGTTGTTGTGAAATGATGAAGAATGCTCCTCCAACTGTCTCAGAGCAGCATTTGGCTGCCGTGATAACAAACATATCCTTGGAAGGGAGGAGATGTTCCCGGTTTGCGTCAAACCCTCTGGATCACACAGAATAGAAAAATATCAGCTCTTATAAAAGTGACTCAGCATACGTGCTGGAACTGTTAATGCACAGGCTATTCTTCAAATGTGCTTTATTACTGCTACAGGAGCTTTAAAACTCATTCTTGATATTGTGTAGAGACAGAGTAGTGCGGAAAAGAAATCAGTTTTTAAATCTCTGAAAATCGAGCTTTGGGAGCCTTGATTCATTAAGCTCTTCTCATAAAACCATGACCTCATAAGAAATTATCAAACAGCATGCACCAGATGTGCACTTTTAACTGTAAATTTTTTTAACTACTTCTGTGTGGTAACATTAGCTGCTTTGCATCTACACTGTAAAAAATAAATAAATAAAATATATATTTTTTATTTGTAAACCAGTCTATTTGAGTATTTCTTACAAGAATATTAGATTTCAGTTTTCTACTTAGAAATTCCATGTTTAATTTTACATATTCCATATTATTCCATTAATATTGTATTAATTCCATACCATAGACACCCATCCTATGGTAGAAACAGAAAAGTAGATACAAATTAGCATAGCTGCTGATCAGACATTTCAAGCAAAGAATAATAAGTGCATTTGATCAGATATGATTGGAGTACAGGGTTGTGAGATGCATTAAGTGAATGCTTGTTTAAAGAGAGGTGTCTTCAATCTAGATTGATATAGATTAAGTGTCTGAACCCCAAACTAATGTGCTCCTAGGTACTAAAGCATTTTACATATACAGAAATAAATAGGTAGCCAGTGTAGAAGTTGTAAAATTGGGTAATATAATCATATTTTCTTGATCTGGCAAGAACCAGTTGCATTTTGGAGTTTCTGTGTAAAATGTTTTGGTCAAATAGGTAACATCACTGTCTTACCCAAATTTAATTGCAGACAATTATTGGTCATCTGATCTATTACATATTTAACACAAGTTTATTCTGGCATTGCTGAAATATATTTTGTATCATCAGCATAACAATGCAAACTAATGCCATATTATTGGATAATATTACCAAGGGTCAACATGTACAGTACATTATAAAAATAGCAGAGGGCCTAAGATACAGTGCCCTTCACTAATATTGGCACCCTTGGAAAATCTGAGCAAATGTGGCTGTGAAAATAAATCTGCTTTGTTTATCCCTTTGATCTTTGGTTCAAACAAATTACGTAATTCTAACCTATAATTGAAGTAAAACAATTGAAATAAGGAGAAAAAGAGGACGGGTGTCTCTATCCTCCTAATACACGGCGAGGAGAAGAGTTTGGGTGGCTAAAGACTCTTCAAGGAACACAGCTGGAGAATTGCAGAAAATAGTTGAGTCTCGGGTCAGAAAACCTTAAAAAAATAGTCAAACAGCTCCTACATCAGCACATGTTGTTTGGGAGGGTTTAAGAAAAATTCTCCTTGGTCATCCAAAAACAATCTCCAGCATGTTCAGTTGTCAGACAGGACTGGAACTACAAATGGGACTGGCTTTTATCATCAGATAAAACTAAAAAATGTGTATTTTTAGCAGCAATCACTCAAGATAGGTTTGGTGAACACAGGGATAAAAAGTATTCCATGTGTACAATGAATATATATTTCTGCTGGAGATCCTGGACATCTTGTTTAGACACATGGCATCATGGACTCTATCAAATACCAACAGATAAAAATCAATAATTCACTGACTCTGTTAGAAATCATATAATGGGCCATTGTTGGGTCTTTCACTGGGATAATAATCAAATCAAAATAAACACAAGAATTAGTCACTGAGCACAAAATGAAGCTTTTGCCATGACTGTCCCAGTCCTCTGACCTGAACCCTGAGTGAGGTGAACTAAAGAGGAGAACCAACATGGAGCTGGTGATCTAAAGTGTCTGGAGTGACTCTGGATGAAGGAATGGTCTCTTTTCTCTCATCAGGTGTTCTCCAAACTCTTCAGGCATTACAGGAGAAAACTCAGAGCTGTTATCTTGGGGAAATGACGTGGCAATAATTGGGTGCCAATAATTCTGGCCAACATGTATTGGAAAAAAACATTTATTTCATCGTTGATTTTCTCCCCATTTTCAATTGTTTTACTTCAATGGTTGGTTAGAATTTTGAGAATTTTTTAAACGAAAGATCAAAAGGATAAACAACGCAGTTTTGTTTTCACAGTCACCTTTTCTCAGATTTACCAAGGGAGCCAATATTAGCCAAGGGTACTGTAGATGTTTGTGGCACTCCATACTATACTGGTGATTATTCCATTTAAACAAACAAAGTGGTAACAGTTAGATATGTAGGATCTAAACCATCATAAAGCCTGTCCTTCAATACACTGAATAGTTTTGTATCTGTTCTATAAATATATCACAATCTATGTTGTTTAACACAGCACTAATATGAAGTAAATCTATAATGATGATGCAGGCTTGGTCTGACGCAAGAAGCAAGCCTTTTGTAATCTAATGAACATGTTGATGATTTTTTTCACCACCGCTATTTGTGTTTGTGTGTGTGTGTGCGCTACTGTCACATGGATGCTGAAGTTATCTTTTCTCCCCATCTACTACACTCCCTATTTACTGACATTCTACCATTCTGGAAAATATCACTCTTATCGTGTTATGTTTGAAACTTTGTCATTTGCATTAGATTGAGTTTTCCATCTGCTTTCCAACATGCAATGGAAAACTGCAATAAAAACTGGACACATTCTCATGAAATAATGGAACGCTAAGAAAAAAAAAAAAAAAAAGACTTTAAGGTGACGTGTAATTTCTGTGCTATTTGTGACACCAAATGGAATTGCAATCAGAGCAACATCATAAAAACTGCTTGACCAATGGTGTGAGGACACTTGTTTGTCCAAGCAATAAAAGACCGGGGGGAGTGCTTGAAAACAGTTGTGTTTTGCAGATCTGGTTGGTGTCACGTGGAAAGAGATTACACACTTGACCATTCATTTTATAGCACTTGCTTCCCTTAGCAAAGGGAATTTGCATCACTACTGTACATTGGCGCAAAGTAAGAAGTATAACAGAAAAAAAAGTAAGTATCAAATAGAGAAATTCCAGAAGGCAAATATTGTTTATACTAACCTTTGGGCTTGTTTCTGAAAGACATCTCTAAAAACCGTATGCCTAAAAGCAAGTTTTGAACATGTGTCAGTTTGGGTTTGGCACATCTATGTAGGATTAAGTCAATATATCTGAATGACGACAGTATTAGATCATCATTTGTGACGGGTAGCGCTCTTCATCATTTCATCTGCTTCAGTGACATGATGGAGATGAACTCTGGCTTCCAGACACTTTCCACTTGCACCAAAGCAGAGCTACGTGGACAGTTTCCTAGGCAACAGCACCAAACATCAGATGACAGTATGTCTGAGTGTATATTACAGTTCAGTAACGTGCCAAGAAACTGTTCTGTTAAGGCAAAAACATACTGGAGCTCAAAATGAAAAAGGAGAAAACGTTATCTCTGTTCCTGGAATGTTCATTTCATATCATGCAAAAAGGGAGTAAAGAAAATCAAACGTGTTTAGTATTAGTTGCCATTGTTATTATGGGTCATCCTGTATAGATGTGTTAATTTTTCTTAAAAATCCAGACATATTGGATTTGACATATTGGACACATTTTAAAAGACATATTTGAGAGAACCAGCTAAACAGTGCTCTGTCACGATGTACCTTTCATTACACAATCTGTTGGTATAACACCCCATTCATTATTGCACCCGAGGAGTTATATCAACTTCTTGGCTTCTTGAAATGCTGCAGCCTGCCTGGTCTTGATTTTTGATTTGTTGTATGTGGCAGTGATCTCAAAAACCTAGCATTCTTTTCACTGACAGTGTGGTTTTAACTTTATTTCCACAAACAGATTCTATGGCTTTACAATGTAATGTTTGAGTGGCTCAAGTGCCCAACTTGAATGTTTACAGGTTAGTTTTACTTTCACTATAGTATATTTCAATGGTCCGTACTGAAATTGACTCGAATAGTAAAACTAATAAAAACATGTTTGCACTTGTACCCTCTGTTTAACTGGTGAACAATGGCGTTGTGCAGACTAGCATCCCTTCCCTCTTTGATTTGGCATTGACAGAAGTTTTTGCTAGTGTCAGTGTTGATACCAAGAGCAACTGCAACCAGGAAAGTTTAACACAATAGAACAATACCAGACTTTCAAACATGAGCCTCACCTACTGATTAACTGAAATAATCACTTTACACATACAGGGCAACTTTAAAAACTACTAAATAAATAAATAATTTTAATATAATTAAATAATAGGTTGATGCATTTTCTGCATGTGAAATAGAAAAAAAAAGCATTAGACGTACTGTAATTATATAATCTGCTGACAGACTTGTATTTTGCCTTTTTAACATAATCTTTCATTTGCAAAGACAGTTTTTCATTAATTGTTCCTTTCTCTGCCACTAGAAGAAACAAATATAAAGGTTTCCATTGCACTGCACTGAATGCGTTACAAGAACCGTGTTTGGTTTGACAAATCAAGCTGAAACATTTATGTCAGGCATTTTGGATAAACATAACTTGATTTTCAGGGGCATATCTCTTTTGTGCCCCTTTGACCCAAACTCATGTTTTGGAATCTGTTTCAATAAATTTACTGCACGATTTGTGGCTTTCTCGTTGTTTTGTCATAACAAGAACAGTAACTATGCAGCCTAATCCAGCACAGGTGGACACTGGCATAATCCCCCCCAGATAGAGATATGATCGTAGACTGAATGTGGCAGAGAGAGAAAAATTGGTGCGTACCGTTTTACAATCTTCATGTTGGGTTAAGCTCAGTCAGTGTAAGCTTGCTTGTTCCCAAAAGAAACATTGTATTTTGAAGTAAAAGTCCGGCTGGTGGTAAATCAAAGTCACCGAGGCATTTCAATTCTGAATTTGAAAGACTAATGGTACTTGCTAATGGTCTTGGTCAATGGTTTATGACAAATCTGCTGTGTAAATCAAATCAGTGCCAGATGTCAAAATGGAGCATCATCAGAAGAGAAATAAACGATGCTTCGGACCCATGTTTATACATTATGTGATGAATGTTATAAAGATGCTTTTATATCACATTTAGACAACCTGCATCTGGAGAACATTTCGCATACATCTATTTAGTTTTTTTGGGATCCTGTTTGATTAATATTATTTCACCATTTCTGGAATCTTTCTGTTTGACTAAGAGGCTTTGGAAAAGAAGAGAAGTGAATTGATCAAGGTGTTTATAAAAAAAGGAGGCATTATTTGAAATAGCAGTCACTGGAACAAGAACCATATTGAAACTCTTTCCAATTACTCTTCGGTTTGGCCATTACATAACAGCGGTGACGGTGGAGCTCTCCTCATGAAGACTGAACAGCGTGGACCAAGTTCTCTTTACTCAAAACACATTTGAAATGCCATTAGCGACGATGAAGACGTAAAAGTGCTGTAAGCTGTTTTTTTGGAATACCACACATAAAATGTCCACACCTTTCGGGAAAAAAAAGAGTCATTAGAGCAGCCTGGGGTTTTTCAGCCAATCAGGAATGCCCCCTTGCTAATGCAGTATTAAGTAAGTAGTCTTGTTAAAATAACCAAAGTGCCAGAAATGAGTAAAATGTCTCAAATCACAGCTTAAAATAAATCATAACAAACATGTCTTGTTTATCTATATCCAATCCATAGCTTGAGTCCACTAAGGAAAGCAATTTGAAGAGTAGTCATGTGTAATGCACGATTGGGTTTACTGGATACAGAAATGCCGTGTGTAACTCAAGATACATATTTGAACTTCATTAGAATGCAAGGAAACTGAAATATGATACATTTTATGCTCCTATTCAAACCCTGAGTGACGTTTACACAGAAGTAGTATTTAATATCCATGTGTTTTGGTATAGAATAGGATTGTGGGGCCATGTAGAACTCTAACCCAGCCCCACAAAATAGATAAAAGCTAGACAAAAGGTGGTTGCTATATAGCTCCATTTGACTAATGTTTGCAGGTGTAGAAGGCAAAAGGTTTGGCACAAGACATGCCCTTAGATTTATGCCCGGTAGAACCATTGATGTGTTTCACAGTAAATTAAAGCGATGCTAGGTCATGCTGCCTGAAGCTCTGATATGGCCAACAGCAGTGGAAAACTAAGAGTGGTCATTATCAATGTCTAGAATATAATATAGTATATAATAGTATAGTTCAGTCACAATGAATCCAAACCCTTCATTTTGTGAACATTATCTGACTTGACCCATTTTTAGGGCTTTGTTTAACCACCCCTCCAGGGCTGATGTGGGTCACACAGGCGGAGGACACCAAATCACAAGCAGGTGTTTGGACTGTGCTATCTCACAAAAACGTAATCTAGAATGCCAAGGCAAAATTAAAATCTTCTCATTGTTTCTTTTAGCATGTGTTTGTGCACCTGTTTGCCAAGAATTTCCTTGTTACCATCCTCTCACACCTGCATTTCTTTTTTTCTTCTTTTTTTTAGATAGAAAACTTAAATGCAGTGCAAAACCTTTTTTTAACAGTTTACGAACATGATCATACACATACCTGTATGGGCCTCACTTATAGACCGTTTTAAATCTTTATTGTAAACATCCCCTAATGCAGTTTCTCAATTCTAGTCCCTGTTCTGCACATTTTGCATGTCTCCCTTATTAAACACACCCGAATGAAATCATTATCTCGTGTTAGGAGAGAGATCCATGAACTGAACTAATGATCTGATAATCTCATTCAGGTGTGTTAAAATAAGAGAGACATGCAAAATGTGCACAGCAGGGGGTCCCCAGGACTGGAATTGAGAACCACTGCCCTAATGACTGTCATTCAAAGAGCACCAGTCAAAATTCAACTTGTTGATGTGAGATTTTTGAGTTTTTATAAATCTGAACATTGACATGAATTTTAGCATGAAAATATATTTTAGATAAATTATATATGTTTCAGGTAAACTTTAACTAGTTTAATACCAGTATATGCACATATATACACTAGTTCAAAAGTCTGGGGATGGTAATATTTTTAAATTTGAAGCCTAATGCTCAACAATCACCAATGAAAAATAATTACAAACTGAAGTAAGTATTCTATTTTAATTTCAAGAGTTCACGCTTTCCTTGTAATAATAATAAAGCAAATTTGGCGTGCTGTCTGGGGAGCAAGCTGGGAGAACGGTGAACGGCGTGAATTTATTTAGAACGGGGGAGAAGGGGAGGGGGAGGGATGCACAAAAGCGAGATGCGGGAAAAAGAAAACTGGGAGAATTTATAGTGAAAGGGAGAAGGTTTGATTGGATGCGGATGATGAGGGATGATTAGTGAAACGAGCTCCCAGCCGTGTGTGACTACTCGTTCAGCGATTCTCTCAAAACCAAGTTATTTGCAAAACTTTAATCAAACATAGAAATAATATTTTAAGGGAATAGTTAACCCAAAAATGAAAATTCTGTCATCATTAATTCATCCTCAACCAGAATGACTTTCTTTGTTCTGCCAAACAAAAAGCAAGATATTTTTTTTTTGTAACCAGGCTGTTTTGGGTCACCATTGACTTCCATTTTATTTCATACTATGGAAATTGTGACCAATGGTGGTCAATGGTGACCAAAACAGCCTGGTAACAAACATTTTTCAAAATATCTTTGTGTTCGGCAGAGCAAAGAAATTCATACAGGTTTGGAACTACTCAAAAGTAATTAAACAATTCATTTTTGGGTGAACTATTCCATTAATCCTGTGATGGCAAAGCTGTTACTCCAGTCGTCAGTGTCACCTTCAGAAATCAAATATCCTTAGCAATACTGAATATTATTTCTAATAATTTTTGGAAAGCCTTGGTAACTTTTTTTGCAGGAGTAAAAAAAATAGTTTATATATGTTTTGAAATATTGTATGGCAAATAAATAAAACCAGAGCAATAAGACTGGACACAATGAATTTAAGCACACTTGGGAGTGTTAGGCTGTAACCATTTACTGCAAATCTTAATGTACGCAATGTTTTTACAAAACATCATTCAATAAATCTGAATTGGCACAGAAACGGATGATAAGAACCACTGAAGAGATACAAAACAACTAATACATTTGTCTTTATGAAAATAAACACAAAACATACAGTTTAAACCATGTGTCGAATAGCACTTCAAAAATATTTTTAGTTTCAAGCTACATTTGAAGTCTACCAGCATTCTGTCTACAAAACATTATGAATTCATATCACTGCATGTTTATGCCAAATAAAATACAATACAGATCCAATATCCAAAGGCACAAGATACGACTAAAACTATAGGCTTTCAAAGAGAATATCGAGTATATATATTTTTATATATATATATATATTTATATATATCGATAAGACATGGTCACAAAAGCGAACACTACGAGGCTCAAGTCAAATAACTACTCACACTCACATTGATATTACAAATGTACAAATTGACACTTTTTAAGATAACTGTCATCAATACAGAATCTGGAAAAAAGCATTATGACTACTGAAATGTCATGTTTTCTTTCTGCTCAAACAACTGAACACCAAAGATTGAATATTGTGTACAAAATGGTAGTTGCACATATCTGAAACAACATCCAACAAATGAATCAACCCATGCTAGTCCCCCCCCCCACATATTTCTTTTTGCACGGAAAACATGCAAGTAGCACAAAGAGCAATCTGGGACAGACAGCCAATATTGTCTTATGGATAAATGCGTTACTACAAACTCTCAGACTATGAAGTAATTGAGTTTGAGCTACAGCCGGCGGTCGCAAAAATGGAGAGAGTGAGATAAGCGGGAGACCGTCTGAAGGGAAATGACATAAGAGAAAGATATTGCAACCTAGTTTTTTTTTGTAACATAATGTGATTTCTTTCACTGCTTGTACACTAACAATTCATTCAAACGGTTTATCGCAGGGCACATGCTTTCGGCCTTTTCCCTCGACTAGCCCCCTTCCTGTACTTCATTATCCTCAGTCATTCAGCTCATTGTCCACTGCAGTATAAAAGGTTTTAATTTTGGACCATGTGAATCATCCAAAACAATATTGCACAACGCTTATTAAAACTTTTTGTTCCCTACAAAATCATATTGGAATGGAGCAGCTTGGAGACTGACTGATTGCCAGGTGCAATATCACACGAAGGAAGTGAAGATTCGTTACGACTATACCGAACAAAACTAATGCTACATATTCCAAAGTCGCAATCAAGTTACATCTTCAATTAAGGCTCATGCCATAGCCACAAGGTGTTCATAAACTTTGTTTGGGGAGAATATTAGGCACATACAACCATGGCATCAATCTATGGAGAAAATTCCATAGTATAATTCCAACAGCAATAAAATGGGAAAGGCTATGGAAACATCACCTTCCTTCCACTCTATTAAAACGTGATCCATTTGACAATTCTTCCATATGTCACAATCAAAAGAAGAATGTTAAACCCAAAGAATTCACATACAGCTCTTTAGATCGAATTTGATGAGTGCTTCGGAGAGCTGGGCAAGAGGCACAGTTTACAAAATTTAGCAGCATTACACATACAGCAGAAAAGAGGGCTGGGAAACAGGGCTACTCTTCACATATACACGCATTCAAAACAACACACTAAAGCACATTAGATTAGTCAGTCAATGCACAACAACCCGTTGACAGGGTTTCACGGCTGTCTTGTGCCAGTCAGAATCAGTGTTTCGTTTCCGCTCTGAACACACATGGAAGTAGTAACACGGTCTTTCACATTTTTCAGAAAGGTCCTCAGAGGATTGAAGCTTCCCAGTTTGTAACAGGTTTGTTTACAGTCGGAAGGGGCAGTTTGCGATAGTTAAGGCGCAGACAAGAAATAGGAGAAAAGGAAGCATAATAAAAAGAGATCAGTCATAGCTGAACATGATTCAAAAAAAAAAAAAAGTACACAATTAGTTTTTTATAAACCGCCACAAAGCGGTTAAAAAATTCAATATTATGAATTATCAAAAAAAAAAAAAAAAAAGTGCTTCCATGGAACAAACTCATTATAGTCACAGATATTAATGGGTTAAATACGGGAGAGGATTAGGGCCAAGCAATAAAAAAAAATTGAATCATTTCGAGATTAAAGCCTTGAAAAAACGAGAAAAAAAGTCATTGAATTTCGAGAAAAAAAACATCATGTTTCGAGAAGTAAAAGTGTAGAACAAAAGTTTTAGAGTAAAAAGTTTTGAGTAAAACATGTCCGGTTGATAGAAACCATTTCTTGCCGAACTCTCTTTCCTTTCTTTTTCATCACATGATGCATCAGAAAAGTGGATTTTAACTGCCTTAGTTATAATGCATTCATTAAGTGGTACTACAGTAAATCCATTATTCGTTTGTGTATCGGAAAGTATTCTAAATGCAGTTATGGCACAGTGTTTCTGCATTAAACTCTAGTTTAAGTCACCATGGAGTCTGTGGTTTGATTAGAGGTAAAGGGCTATTATGGAGAGCTTGTCCCCCAATAAGGCAGCATACAGGCTATTTCTTGATGTAAATATAAAATAGGCTAATTCACATTCTATGTTATTATCACATCCTGTTAATATACAACAATACTGGTATCTGTCACCATGTATAAGTAAGCTATAAATCTAATCAGCTAGCTACTATTTAAACTTTGAAAAGATCTGCTACTTTAAAATACCGTAAATAAAATGGCTATTTTTATTTAGTAGTACATATCTAAAAATGGGCTGATTTCATTTACACTGTAAATAGCATCTATGGCAGAGAATTTTTCTAACAGCGCTGTTCAGCACTCGCCTAACTGAGACGAGTAGAGCGTTTGATCTGAGCTGGCGCAGGCGCTGTCTTTAGAAAGAAATTTCAGTCCGTGCAGCGCTTCACGCGAGTTTAGAGCTCCTTCGCGTTTGCTGGTTCAGGAATTCTTGTGCAGTAAAGAAATGACAGCGCATATGAAAACATTTCAATATACAAGCTGCAGGCCGGGTGTTTGAAATTCATCCACTGTTGTATTTGGCCCACAGCTGGTCTTTGGACACCCCTAGATGCTATTTACAGTGTAAAAATGAAATCAGCCAATTTTTATATATGTGCCACTGAATAAAAATAGCCATTTAATTTACGCTGTGTAAAAGTAGCAGATCTTTTCCAAAACTCCAAAGTCTTTTGTTCAGCACTTTTACTTCTCGAAATATGAGGGGTATTTTTTCTTGTTATTTAACGACTTTTTTTCTCGTAATTTAACGACTTTATTCTCATAATTTAACGAGTTTTTTCTTGTTATTTAACTAATTTTTTTTTGGTAATTTTACGTCTTTAATCTCGTTATTTAACTAGTTTATTCTCGTTATTTAACAAGTTTTTTTCGTAATTTAACGACTTTAATCTCGTTATTTAACTAGTTTATTCTCGTTATTTAACAAGTTTTTTTCGTAGTTTAACGACTTTAATCTTGTTATTTAACTAGTTTATTCTCATTATTTAACGAGTTTTTTCATAATTTAACGACTTTAATCTTGTTATTTAACGAGTTTTTCTCGTAATTTAACGACTTTAATTTTGTAATTTAACGAGTTTATGCTCAACATTTTCTTTCCACTTTTTTCTCGTAATTTTAAGAGGTTTTTCTCATAATTTAACGACTTTAATCTCAAAATGATATAAAAAATTTTTATTATTGCTTGGCCCTAATCCTCTTCCGAAGTTATAAAAAAGTCAAATTTTTTTTTATTTCAAGTCATTTTTAAATTTAGAACCATGATCATCTTTCAGATAGATTTGTATAGAAATCCAAACCAAATGTGATTTTAGAAAAATTTAAAGTAACCCCCATAAATTAAAACGGCATTACATCAAGTTAAAACATACACTGTCAGAACAAAAGTACAACTGTTGTCACTGGGGTGGTATAAAGGTACTAAAATAGGTGCTGATATATACATTTTAGGTACTAATACTTTTAAGATACTAATTTGCACTCTTTTTTTTGATACATGTTTCAAAGCTATCACCCCAATGGCAGCTTTGGTACCTTTTTTTCTGAGAGTATAATAAACCGTTGACAACAGACATATTGAGTGTGCAACATTGACTATTATTATACATGTATGGAACGTATTTTACTCAATTGTTATTGACACTAGTCTCTTCTTCTTTCTTCCACCTCTCTCTTTCTCTCCCTCGTCTTCCTCTGGGTCTTGTAGAGAGGTAACAGCAGCGGTGGACTTCGGGTGGTCCCCTTGTACAGCCTCCCCTCCGTTCCCTGACCTGGGGTTTGGGGTTTGGGAAGGAGTTGCAGAAGTGTGGTTGTCATAGTTCATGGTAGAGGAAACTTGAGAAATAACTGGTGTCTGGACTGAGGAAGAGGAGGAAGAAGCTTCAAAGGTCTGCTCGTTCATCTCAAAGTGTCCCAGCCCCTCTTCCTCTTGCATGTGACTCAAGTAGTCTGGGAGGAGGAACTCACTATGGCACAGAAAGAGAGAGAAGGGCCAATGTTCAGAAACGTAGAAACTAGCTCTATACAATCTTGAATTGTAGTACCTTCATTAGTTTCTAAGCATGATAAAAAAACTTTTTCATTAAAAAAAAAATGCTTAATGGGACTAAAACACAAAAGCAGGTTCAAGTAAAAGTTATTGCTCTCAGTCTCCTCTGTGAAGCCACAATCTAAGGATGTCAAACCACTCAGACGCAAGTTCTAAACAAAGTTATTTGTTTTCAAGATTGCATTTCAAGTTTAAGAGTCTGTTTGGGGTTTTTTTTAACAGACAGCCAGTCCGAGCATTGTCAAGTCTTACAATACATATTGGCAAAATGTCCTCTGGCAAAACACTGCAGCTATCTAAACGAAAGTCAAAATTCAAAACTAGATTGAGGATTGTGGCTTGGCAGAAAAAGTGATATAGCAAGTGATCAGTTTAAACACTGATTCCTTAATCCATGAATAGGATTTAGATACTAATGACATAATTTCCTATTTTTTGTTGCACTCTTGACACTATGATTTCCATGTCCAACGTACTTGGCAGAAGGTTTTAAGTAAAATTTTGACAGGTATCAATTTTTTTATCACAAAAATGTGAGTCATCTAATTAACCCAGTTAGCTCTTTGTAATTTGTGCGTTTTGCACGTCTTAAAACTTAACTCCGAAATGAACTCTTTGAAAACTATGGCCACAATGCTTGCCGTTTCTTGCAATCACAACACATAAAACTTTATAGGGATAACACTACAGGACCACTCCCTCTCTTAATAAGCACATGCCAGAGTCAAACGATTGCCTCAGCACTGTAACTTGCATAGACACTGTTTATTTGTCCCTGACAAAGATGAATAGAACACAGATCCTAAGAGAGAGGGCTTAAATCTAATAAACGGTTGGACGAAGTAAGGGAGTCTGCGTGTAGCAGGAGCTCAATGCATAAAAGCACCTGACTCCCTTCCCTCTGCCTTGATGAAGGGCTACCGTCATGAAGGTTACCTCAGAAGAGTCTCCTCTGAAATACAGACAATGATTCCACTGAGCTTTTTTTTTTTTGAGAACTTCATTTTAAGAACCTATTCAGCAGTAATTAGCTGACGTAGGATTGATTTCCCTGCTCGCTCCAAACGTTTACATCTCATTGCTTCTTTTCCTAATACACAGTCCAACTCTCGCTACTTCCAAAATGGAATCAAAGCCATGATTATTCCATTTAGCAAATACTTGTTTTAAAATGAAACTCGCTTAGTTGGTTTTCTCTGGAGAACACATCTAGCAGGAATACACGTGCCAGTTTAAGAATAGAATAAAAGGAAGTCTGAAGGGTGTGTATGTCCATGTGTTAAAGCTAGTCGGAAACAAATAAACACTGTGCCTTTCATATTACTAACCAGGACAGTCAATAGAGGAGTCAGCGATTTCCTGAAAGCTCTGTTCATCGACTAATGTTCTGCCAAATGCTGTACAATGAAACTGGGTGTTACCCTGTTAAAACTAAGCAGGAAAGACATTTCATCTGATGGATTCATTTTGTCAACGAGAAAAACCTGTCATCTTAAACTCTCTTTGAAAATGCACAATGTTTTACCAGAAAAAGGTTCAATCGGTTGACGTTAGTTATTGCATTAGGTATCATGAACTAACAATCATTACAGAACTCATTTTAGGTAAATGTTAAGTTAGAAATCATGTATAATACTTATAAACTCTTGGTCATAGGTAATTAGTATCTTCACAATACATTAATTACTTTATATCAATTGCTAAATGCTAAAAATGTACACTACTGTTTAAAGGTTTGCTGTCAGTATGATTTTTGCCAAAATAAATCATATGTATATGCAGCAACATGCATTCAAGTGAAAGAAAGATGTCTTGTGACTAATAAACTGTAAGTTTTATTTATCAAATAATATTGGGAAAAATGCATCACGGTTTCCATTAAGCTGGACAACTTTTAAAAATATTTTTGGACATTAGGAAATGTTGCACGAGCAGAATAAATCAGAATAAAAGTGATTTCTGAAGGATCATGTACACTGCAAAAAAACTTTTTTTTTTTTGTCTTGTTACAGCCAAAATTAAGTGACTCTTTGCTTTTAGATATCTTGGCTAGAAACAAAACAAAAAAAAATCTAAATCTAAATCTAATCTGAAAATAGATCCATTTGAAAATACATTAAAATAGAAAATAATTATTTTAAATTGCAATAATGTTTGACAATACTATTTTGCTGTTTTTGATCAAGTGAATTTAGATTTGGAGAGCATTATTTATTTGTAAGTTAAACATTAATCAGTACTAACAATGCTGTAAAAATACTTTTTATTGTTAGGTCGAACTTTACACTTTTACCCTAATAAACATATTTGTCAATACAGTTAAAACATTTCTGCCCCCAATTCCAAAAACGCATCTGCTACCTCAACATGGGATGAACGGCCGACTGTGCAAAACTAAATTTGTACTATATTTTCTTAGAATGTTCAGCTCCTCCTCACCTGGTCTGGAAGTAGTTTGCTAGTTCTGACGCCTCATGGTTGAGACTCCTCAGGTGTACGATTAAATTGCCGGAGTTGGTAAACATGGCGCCGCACGTTTTGCACTCGTAAATCCGAGGCTTGCGGATGATGTGGCGAGACACCCTCATGTGATGCTTATATTCACCGAAGGAAGTGAAAGTGGCGCTACAGATCTGGCACCGGAAACAGCGTTTACCTTCGTGCTTCAGCCGGTGCATCTTCAGAGAGTAAGCCCGCGTAAACTTTTTCCCGCAGCGGTCACACTGGAATGGCTTAATACCTATAGAAGAAAGATGTTAAAGATTATAGTATCCTGTAAAAACTAGCAAACGCTGAAGACGAACAAGTTGAATGAGACTGAAAGGGACGTCTGCTTAGAAATGTCAAAATAACCCATGACACATGAAAATAATATTTACTGTCAAGGTTCAATCTAGCAATACAGGTTATGTTAGATATGTTGTTCATTTAACCCACATCTCAACCAGCTGCATACACTTTCACCAGTCCATAACTAATTGCTGTAATGAGGAGTTCTGTTTGGACATTCAACAGCAAACAAAACGCCATCTCTGTATAAACTAACAAAGAGAATAGGGTGAATCATGTTGTCTTCTTCTCCAAACAAAAAAGTTTATGTAATACAGGGCCCGATATTAAGCTTTTCCATGTTCTAGTGTGAAAGCTTAAGTCGGCTATCTTAAAAAATTTTAATAATAAAGTTAGCTGAAGTATTACCACAATATGGGCAAAATCCATAATATTTTTTTCTCAACATCTTACAATATTAATATTTATCATGATATTCATTCACCACGTTGTGAGTAAGATACTGATTAAAAATAATAATATTATGAACATTATTACTTTTACTTCAAGAAGCATATTTTCATATACAATAGTAATATATTTCTGTAATTTCTTCAAGTTGAGTGATCCTTTATCTTAATGGGTTGTTGTGAAAATTTGTGTGTTGTTAACAGTATTTTTTCTTAAAACTGTGAAAAGCTTGAGAAGTGACTTTCAGAGAAGCTCTGATGAGTTAAAGTCTATGTGCTCATGTTTATACTTTGATGACAGATGCTAAATGTGGGATGTTAGTGGCATGCATTGATTTGCCTAAAATGCTATTTAATTGCAGGCTTAACATGATATTTTTTTATTACTCTGCCTTTTTAAAAACATTTTTTTTTTAACATATGCAATGTCTTTGTCAACGTCGAGTCCATTAACAGCAGAGGTTGTCTCACCAGAGTGGATGAGCATGTGCTGCTTGAGATTCTGTATTCGAGTGAAGCGGACGCCACATGTAGGGCACTGGAAGGGCCGTTCAGGACCGTTGAGTCCTGGGCGAGTGGAAGGGCTAATGTACAGATGGTATGGGTACTGGACATTCTCCAGCCTAGAGAAAGAGTGACAGAATAAGACACTAAATTAGATAAGCCACACAGAGTCTTAAGAGTCATTTGCAGTGTTGGGGAAAGTTACTTTTAAAAGTAATGCATTACTCCATAAAAAATAAAACTAATTACGTTACTTAGTTACTTTTTATGGAAAGTAATGCGATACATTACTTTTGTGTTAATTCCGGGTTACTTTTTAATCACGGGCAGAGCTTGAGTGTTTGTTTTTAATATAAAAAGTTCTATTTATTGCAAATGTAAAAGCCCCTTCACACCAAAATGTTTAATAAATAAACTTCAGGCTGAAGGAAAAGTAAATTCACATCTGTCATGAAGAAGATTCAGGAGAAGAAGGTTCAATATTCTAAGCACAATTGTTAGTTTATGGTTAAACTGGATCAAGGTCAGCAGCAAAAACATTGGTTTATAAAATGAGATTAGAAATATTTATGTAATTTAACATTTAATTATTGCAGGTTTGCATCATATTCATCATTTTGATGAATACTAAATCAGTTTTTTGTGAGTGAGATGAATTAATGCAAATTCACATTTAGTCTAGACTCTAGAGCTACACTGTATTCACAAAATGCCTCTGTATTTCTGATCAAGGAGTATCTGTGTAGTTTGTTCACAGAGTTGAATAACCAGCGGCCAAGTCACAATACTTTGTTAAATAATATGTTAAACTTTAGTCTCTTTTCTATCATATAGACCACTTTCGCATCTTTTTTTTTAGGTTTGACCATATAATGCCATTATATAGAAAAACATTCTTTTGAAGCTTTAGTTGGTCTACATCTAGGCAATGTTAGACGGTCCAATTAGACAACTGTATTGCTTTCCTGACTGATCGGCAGACCCCCTTGTTTAGTGTGTTACAGCATTTATAGGAAAACTGTGACGTAACTACTGGGATGAACCTTCCAGTACTTTTTTTTTTTTTTTTATACTAAATTAACCTCTTATATGTGTAAATATATTGGACATTTTGATTTTCTATTTCATGACCACTTTAAATAAATAAATGTAAATTTGGGTGAGAATGTGCCACACTAGTTATCACACTGCCTCCTGAGAATTATACTTGTATTCATGCAACCACTACTATTCTCCTCTAGTCCTTTGTGTACAGATCCACAGAAATCACCCCACAAAGGTTTGAGGCTAACATATAACACATTTAGTCAGGTATATCAAGTTGTCATATAAAAGCAGACTTCACTGCTAAGACGGAAAGCAGTGTCTTTTTTATCCCGTTTGTTTTTCATCATACCATTTCCCTATTCTTCCAGTATTCCAAAAGGCAAATTCAGGTCCAAGAAGTTTCCAGAAATCCTGCCAACTAGCTTCTCTGGCCTCTTGGCAAGAAATTCCCATCTTAATAGCCACTACAATATCACAAAAGCCTCTTCTGCTTAATAAGTAAGTACACATGAGGAAAGACGGTGATGGGAGGACTAAAATATTATGTCCCTCCTCAGAGGGACCCTTCAGTTCAATCATAAAATTGAGACGTCGTAAAAAAATGATACTCTGTAAAAACAACACAGACACCAAAGGGGTCTTACCTCTCATCCTCCTCCATGTGACCAGTAGTGTTTGGAGTGCCCTGCATGGATTGGAGACCCTCCGTCACCCCCTCATCCAGGGAGCCTAAAGAGAAAGCAGAAGGTTGTTTCTGAACTGTTCCAGTTAAGTCTTAATATTATGTCATCTAATTTTATTTTAAACAGATACAGCCTCAGACAAACATTCTCAGAAGAGCATGAAATAATCAGAGTAACAGTGTGATAAATATGAGGTAAATGTGACATTTAAAAGTTAAGTAAACATAAGGTTGATCCAGTGAAATGTCTTTGGTGATCTACTGTCTCACTAAACACGTGGGTCAATGACATATCAGTGCTTGCAGTACAGAAATATGTCACATGTGTCCTAAAAATTGATTTTGAATAAAAAAATCCATAAATACTTCTTGTATTTATGTTGATTTCATATGGTTTGGCAAAACTTTCCGGAAAGTTTCAATTGAATGACTTAAATGTCATGTGCAACCATCAAGAAAAAAAAAATGCTTTTTTCAAATAAATGAAAAAACACATAATTGCAAATAGTTTTGCACTTGCTCACTAAAGCTGCATTCATTTGACCAAAAATACAGTAAAACTAATATTGTAAAAGAAAATAATTGTTGTCTATTTCCTCATATTTGATAAAAAAAAAAAGATTATCACAAGTATTAGTTATTAAAATTATCTTTTAATGTTATTAAAAATAATACCAACTAGTATTATTGTGTTTTCCAAGATTATTTGATAAAGAAAACATTTAAAAAGCAGCATTTATTTTTATTTATTAAAAAAAAAAAGACTCAAGGTAAAAACTTTTAAAATGAATTATTAATTCGTAAATGTCATTATGTTTGAGAGTCACATCACATGATATTTGACAAAATAACCAAAATAAGTTTAGAGTACCACTATTAGCGAAAGAATAAAGAGTCTTACCAATGGATGAGGACTGAGGGCTGATGAGTAGATCTTCTTGGTTGTGTTCATTGCCAGGAACTGTCTGCTGGTCGCTCAGAGAACTGTGTGGAGCACTGACTGGTTGAGAAGCTTCCTCATGCACTTCTTCATCACTTAGCCGCTCCACCTTCACCTGCACATCTTCTTCTTCCTCCTCCTCCACCCCTGCTGCGCCCCCTACACCCAGACCACGTGGGCCCTCGCAGGCCAAATACTCCACCAATGCTCGTCCACTAGTGTCCTGCCCCGAGGCTCCAGATGGTTCCAGGAGGCCTTCAGGTAGTTTTGACTTTTCCGCTGCAAACCGCCGGTCCACACCAAAGGGGTACGTCCAGGAGTAGGCCAGAGATGGTTCCAGAGCCTGCGCTGAACTCTCTGGGAAGGAGGACGAGGAGGGAGAGGGGTTGGGGACCTGTGGAGAAGTTGAAGAAGCTGGTTGTGGGCTCGCAAAGCCTTTGCGCTTGCGTCTAGACTCGCGACACACTGGAATGGGCCGCTCCGGTACGCTACACTCAGATGAGACCGGAGATGGCGAGAGGGCGTCTACAGGTGCTAAGGTGCAGCTGGCATGGCCTTCAGGGGTCTCTTGGGGTCTGTGTAAACCTGGTGGCTGAGTGCTTCCAGGACCTCCTGCTCCTGAGGATCCCGAGTTCCACAGGATACTGGACTTCATGAACTCGGAGCAAGTGTTGGCCACAGCAAACATTTGCATGTAGCTCGCAGCTGCAAGTACATCAATGATGTTCTCCGTACTAATGGACAGGGTGGACGTGTACGCATATTCCAGGAGAGGAGCGAAACCTGCGACCGTCACATGTTGGAGATCCAGCACATGTTTGTTATCTTCACCTGCTATTACAGTGTCTTCTTCAGCCGGCTTCCCAGACAGCTTCGTCCGAAGGAAATCACTACAGCAGGCTAGCACTACCTTGTGGGCCGAGAACACCTGGCCTTGTACGCGGATGGTGACGTCACAAAAGTGGCCCTCACTGCGTAGGGTGTTGAGCTTATCCAAAAGCTCTTGGCTGTGGTTGGGGGAGTTGTGAGTGAAGGTTTTCACACCCATCCTTCACAGCGGGAAGAGGAGTCTGGACTGCCTGGAAAGGATAAGATGCTTTAATGCAACAAAACGACTAATAAAAACAAGCTGTGTGTGGATACAATTGAGCTACAACTGCTTTTTGAAGTTCTAAACATGACATGTATATATAAGTAAACACACATATAGTTTATATTCTGAAAATATGAAACATAAAAGTAGATTTTTTTTTAGTAATGTTCTCTAAATATTTTATTTTATTTTTCATAGAAGAAAGTCATGCAGTTTTGGTTTAACATAACGGTAAGTAAACAATGTCAATTTTTATTTTTAGGTGAACTATCCCTTTAACAACCCATTTATTGTTAAAAATTCGTTTTGCAAAAAAACAAGAGGTAAATATCTTGCACACATAGCCTACTTTAAAAAAAAATTAATTAAATAATTTATTTGAGTAATAATAAAAATTGCATTTTTTTAAATCTTTTCCTCCCAAGTAATAGTTCATCCATCTCATTTATGAGACTGGGAAGGAATATTTCTCCTTACTGCTGATCTAGCAAAGCTACTTAAACAGACAGGAGACACACAGTTTTACACCTTCAGCACTTATCAGTTCCAGTGGTCCTTATGACACAAAGCACAAGCACATACTTAAAATGATTCAGAGCTGAGGAATCCTGATTTTGTCACATTTCCAAGCCCAAATAAACTCCCTCGAATAACATCTGCAGAAAACTGGTATTGCATTGCTTGAATCCAGCTGACAGCTAACAGAGGGATGGCAGATATGTCTAAACTATTTGGATGTCCAAATGAGTCCGGCTGAGTTTAGAGAGAAAGGGAGGTGAAGTAAGCTAAAAAACAGCTTAAAAAATTAAATCTTAGAAAGAATACTTTCAGAAAGCCTAGATGCATTCCATAGTGGCAGATACTTTACAACAATTTTGGGCCAGATGAAAGCGTAGAGATATAAAACAGCCGGAAATCCCTTTTGCCACAGCACATTTTTGTGTGAAAATGTTTATAAACTGCTTAATTTAAGGATATTAGAGTTGAAATAATACCTTGTTAACAGCAAATAAATGTAATTAGTTTGTTTTAAAGGTTTATAGGCCACACCAACGTTATTCTGAAAAATAAGCAAAAAAGTACTGCCAGCTTAGAAAGTAGCAGAATCATAAAAGGCAAAATTACGACACCATTATGACAAAAATATCAGACTGTAACTATCAATATCATACTATGATTTATGCATTAATTATTAATTGGTATGTCATCATTTTTACTTTCAAGTCAGAATTATGGTTTGCAAAAGATTTATTTATGTGATGAAAATGGGCTTACATTGAAATATACATTATAGCCCACATATTTAAATACATTTAAATAAACTACTATCGGTTATATTTTAGGAAAGATGAGAATTTGACTATTTTTCCATCATATCATCATCATTACTAGAAGAAAGTGGTTTGGAAAAACACAAATGCGAATGAGATATATAGCTTTAACTATTCCTTTAAAAGGTCACCAAAAGGAATATGAATATGTCCGGTTTAAAATATACAATGCATTTAAATTATTTTAGAAAGGGATGTTTAGGGAAAACGTATCAAGGATTCCATAACAATATATATATAAAAAAATACTTTTATTCATCCATTAATAATTACAGCAAGAGACAATAATGGCATCTTTTTGAAGGCTGTCAAATCCTCTCTAAGAGGAAAGTTAGAGGGGCGTGGCTTTACACACGAGTTGCTTTTGTTTATTTATCAAACATCAAACATTTATTCTCAGTAGTAGGCGTAATAGTGTCATTTTTTATTCGTTCATATCCAACTACCCAAATCAAAGGTTAAGATTGACGAATCTGATGCACTCTTGAATTTCTGAATCGGCAAAAAAATGCGTATTTTGACAGGTTCGATGTGGCCTGTTATTGTGTGATGTGTAAACCAGAGAATTAACATTAGGTTACGATTAGTAATTGAAAACCCAGTGTGAGTTAACAATGTGACAGTACCAAAATCTCTACTAAGAAAATTAACGCGCATTGCGGTTTTCAAAGTCCGAAAACAACGTCCAGCTAACCTGCAGCATTCATTGGCTAGCTCGCTAATCTCTGACTACGGCTAAAACAGTGTCGTAAGTGTCAACACAGCGTGTGAAACATTACTTTCGTTTGGTGTATATCTGTGCAGCTCACCGGTAACAAAGAGTGGACGAATCCGTTGAAATGAAAGACAACTATAAGCGCATGAATGTGATCCAGCAGCAAGCTAACTAGCCGCTAGCATTCTGACACTTGCACAGGAGTACTGTCGCTTCTCGACAGCGTCGCCACATCCCGATAAATCACGAAGTCGAGTGCCCCCGTTCTTATTAAATAGCAAAATCATAAAAAAGAAGTCTGTTCAAAAGTTCATTGTGTATAAAATACATTGGTATCTCGTCTGACAGGCTTGAGGCTGATGTTTACACATTGTATCCCAGAATGCTTTTCACTGAGCTCTTGCGGCTGACCTTTCATTTTTACTGACTTCAAAAGCGCTGTGATGACGCTATAACACAAAATAAAAGCATCCTTTTCTTTTTTGTATTTCATTTATAGGGTATTACAAAGTTTAGTTTCAAACTGCATAGTTGTAGCTTACTTGTTTTAGAAAGCTCCTTTATCAAGTGTCGTCTTTGCCCTTTTCCGGATTAATTTTACATGTGACAGGATTTGATTTAATGTAGGAAACGTACCTTTCTCCTAACAAAATCTACAGGAATAAGCAGGCATGCACAAAAGTCTCTTACACAGACTCCTTGTTTTAATACATTTGCATCTTTGTTTTAATTGGTACCATGTGGTTTCATCTTAGTGCCCAGAATTTTGTTATTCTGGACATATAACTTTTCATGCATTTGTTCTGTATGCACTGCTGTTTATTAATAAAATGGCTTATGAATTAATTTGTACACCAGTAGCTACATTATTGCCTTAACAATGTGTTGATGTGGAGGCCTTACAAATGAATCAAGAAGAATTTTATTATTGTAGACAAATTTAATAGATTTAAATTCTTACATCAGTCATGTATAAGACAGACAGCAGCATCAAGAAAAAAACATAAAGTGATGAAGGTAGAAAAATAAATAGCTTGTAAAAGGAAGCTATAACAATAGCATTGTGCAGACCTTCATTGAAGGGATAGAATGCTTTAGTTTCAAACATGCACCATTTCAAAACTTGCATACTTTTGACTCAAATGGAATGCAAATCTTTTCTCTCGTTTTGCTTCTTTTTTTACAGGTTGTATTCAATTGCATTACAGGCTAAGGAAATTTGCAGGTATCAAATTATATATAATTTTGTAAAGTGTGAAACGGCAACAAATATCAGTGATATTATGACTAAAGGGAAAATTTCTGAAATATCTGCTCAGAACTGCTGCCTATAGTCGTCCCATTAAATAACATACTATTTATTAATAATACTCAGATTAGTGTTACTTTTCTTTCTTATAATGGGTGTGTGGATGATAGATTTTTATTGCATTTATACAGTGTCAACTAAAGCTTGGAAGAGTAAAGACAAATTAACAACATAGATTGCAAAGATGCATGCAATCTCAATGTGTCTTTCACAGGAAATGTATTTTCTCTTTTTGTGTCTTAGTAATTGTTGCAATTATCTTGAGGGCACATGTGCGTCCAGTAAAATACAGTAATTATCCACTTCTAAATGACCATTTAGCAATAAATTACTTTCTTCTGTAAACTCGCATATGCCAGTATCGGTTATATTAAATGATCCCTTTTAAGTAATGTGCACCAGTGGATGCCAATAGAGAAATAAATGAAGAAAAGGCACACTTTACAGTCTTTACACGTTGTTCTCAAACTGGGATAGCTTGTTGCCTAATGGCTTTATAATGTATATGTACAGAAAGACCAACAGTGTGTGAGAGAAGGCAATTCCACTTTGACTCTTCATTACAAACTAAAACCATTCATCCAAATCAACAGTCATAACCAGGCAACATTTTAAAAGGTAGAATTAGCATATTTGTATCTAATTCGACAGCTCTTATCGGTGGACGTTGTTCACGTACAGCTATTGCGAGACCAGTAAAGGACTGTACTTCCAAATACTGCTTCCTCCAGTGTTGCAATATGAAAAATCAGAAAGCCTTTGAGAGTGATACCAGTATTAAAAGTAGTAGATATTAATACGAAACAGACTCAATGCTACAAAACATAAGCTGGCAATTAAAATAAATGTGTGAAATCGTTTAGGCTAGCATGTATAAAGATACTTAAATGCAGTCCGCTGTGGACAGTTCTAGAATGGTGGATGCTCTGACGTGAATCATTCATGTGACCACCTTTATTGTACCTTAATTTGGACTCATTTCAGCAGGTTTGTGCAAAACGGACTCCTCTCTAAACAACTGTGAACATTATGAAGCTTGTATTGACTGAGGTAGATCTCCGTGGGAGGTTACCTTTGTGGTTAAAAGACAGAGAATTAGATTAAACCATGATATAGATAATAACTCATATCAAATGTCCTGGTTATGCTCGACAAGTGATCTCCAATCTAATGCTCGATCCCCAAGAGCTTCTCAGCTTGTTTCTGAAGCGTTTTCTCAGTCACTATGGATCCCACATCCTCCTCATTCTCTACTACTGCACACAATGTCAGTCTTAGCAGTCTAGGTAAAAACATTCTGCTACAACTACCTCTGGCTTCTTGTCTGGGTTGCACTTCTCATGCTCTAGAACCTTGCCCGTGTAGTCCATGCAGACTACAGTGCGGTGGCGCTGTCCGACTCCGCAAGTCCGTGAGCACGATGACCATGGCCCCATTTGCCACATGGGACATGGCAGATCCCCACAGGGCCGGATGTCTGCCGGTCTCAGGTCGGCATCGCAGAGGAAAGACAGGGATCCCTCCCCATCTCTACACTCCACGCTTCTCCTAGACCATCCAGCACCACAGCTCTTGGAGCACTCAGACCACTCACCCAGGACCCAGTCAGCTCTGCCAAAGGGCAAGATGATATGTGGCGAAATCCTGCTCTCTGTGCCAGGCTTGTTAAAAGGCACATCCTTGGGCAAAAAGAAAGTGTACTTGATTCTAGGGGGTGAGGTTTCCCCAGCAGTGGACAGCAGCTGGATGGTGATGGACTCCCGAAGTCTGTGAAAGCTGAGAATGCGCTCCAAGGTGGTGGAAGAGCCGCTGTAGCGAAGCATGGCGCCAGGCACTGGGATGTCCTGCTCTGCCATAGACACTGAGAAATTCCCATTCAGGATGTATGTTCCATCTGCCGCCTTTACGGCCAAGTAGTTACCATCGTGCGCAATGCCTCGATGGCTGCGTTGTTTTATGTCAATGTTAGTCGCCCCAGCAGGGATGGTAACAATATCAGTGTAGCCAATACTGTGGAGATATAATAAGCAAACAATATATCATATGGATATTGGTTCTTTATTAGCATCTCTAGTTTCATGAAATATCTTTAATATCCATGGAATCTTTTTTAAGTTTTTCATTGACCAATAAAAACACGGCTTGTTTAGAAAGTGACGTGTGTGAGGGGTGCTTCATACATTTCTGTGTACGAGACAATTATAAGTGTATGCGTTGATGTCACTTTCGTGACAGAACATGCCCAGTCAGTCAGACTGAGTGGCAACACATCTTTCAACTTGGCGCTAGTAGAAATGAAAAAAATAAAAAATAAATAAATATTAACTGCTTCAATTAAAAACAGATGGATTCAGAGAACCAGCTGTGCATGTACCTAGCATAATTGATCTGCTAAAAGGAAAGGAAAAGGAGAGGAGAGGAAAAGGAAAGGACGTGACATGTATGGCCAGGTATGGTTTTCCATACTGGGAATTTGTGCTCTGCATTTAACCCATCCAAGTGCACACATACAGCAGTAAGACGTGAACAACCACGCACACACACCGTGAACACACACCCGGAGCAATACTACAAAGGCAATATAGCTAGAGATCCAAATCTGGATGATCAAAGTTATGTATTTTCATGTCATCCATATCATTATATCAAAAGTGACGAGAACTCTAATGGATATTCTGGTTGTTTATTTTATATTTTGTTTTTATTGCATTCAAGCTGAACACTAATGCTGCCACCCTCTATAGACAATGGACCGTTTTTGTTTGCAAAATAGTGTTGCAATTTTACTACTGTGACCACACCTTAAAGGAACACAAAAATCATAATTTAAGATTTGTCATGATCAATAAGCCTTTCTTTACATTTAAACTATTGTAGCTGTCTTTTAAAGTTCACTTAAAGACAACCTATAAAAAACTGAATAATTTAATAACACTGGTAATCTCCATTGAATTTCCATTTTTCCATACTGTATAATATAATATTGTTATGCATAGATTCCGTTATGTCACACCTTTCCAAGCGTGTTCCATAATTTTAAATGGTATTAGTAATGCTAACATATAAAATCTATACTTACGTAGCTTTGTTTAATGAGTTGCTTACTTTCCTACAGTTTGTACCGTCCCCTCCGCAGATACCGCACTTATCCAGCTTTTCATTGGAGCCTATCACCTGGTCACAACCAGCTTTGATGCACTGGCCCTGAACACAGATAGATGTGGTATCTGGCCCACAGGTGGTGCCATCCACGACCTGCACAGCACAAATAAAACATCAGCATGAGAATAGACAGAAAACCATAAACACTTTTATTGCAGCAGCAGCGCTCGAGAGTGCTCTGCTCTAACATAATAGCTATTCCGCATAAAGCGGAATAGCAAAAACTCTGGGCAGATGACGCAAAACCAAGTACATTTCAGCTGAAATATCAGTTACAGAGGTGCACTCAAGAGCTTAAGCAAGTAGCTGGACTGTAGGGTAAGGGTGCTCAGGTTTCACATTTTACAACAGGGAAAATATTTCATGCATGAGAGTTTAGTGGGAGTGTAAAGATATCAATGGGTCTGTGGCAAGAGGGAAGTCTAAGAAAGAGATCATTTGACGTCTTGGTAAAGCTTTAGAGCAGGCAGATACACAGAAGTGACTAAAATTTCTTTCACATGTCATTATTGCTGATCAGATTAGAAAAGGTTTTCAACGAATGTGCACCTTGGCTTCAAAAACTTTGAATTCATTGCTCCCTTTGGCTCGGCAGACGAGTTTGCAGCGGTCTCGTGGAGAGACGCCGGAATATTTGGGGATCCACTGCTTCATGTTTCCATGAATGTCCAAGTAACGGTCAGTGTTATACTTCTCACACTGCTCCTCTCTGAAGCTTTTTCCTACGGATTCAAAAAATGGTCAGCACTAAGAAAAATGTGATTAGAAAAAATGCATAGTTTTTCAACCTCTTGACCTCATTCACTCCCCTCACTCATTCTCTAGCCCTCAATAATGTGACCTATGCCACCCAGTGTGTGTATGGAGGTTTATTTATAAAATGTTACCATGGTCCTCTGGGCATGTCTGAGTATTGCAGGACTGGTATTTGACCCTCTGTCCCACACAGTACGAGCCCCCGTTCTGTGGCACTGGAGCAGTGCACTCGCGGTGAGAAAACTCCACACCCCCACCACATGTCCGTGAACACGGTCCCCAAGGGCCCCACTCTCCCCAGCCACCATTGACTGGCACCTAGAACACAAATAGAGGCAGTCAGATATACATTCCACTGTAATTTATAGCACCTAGTATAAAAAAAATATGATTACAATTTCAAATAACTTATCTTTTTAAATGCACTTGAAAATGTAATTTATTTCTGTAATGATAATTTATAAGCAGCCATTACTCTTCATTGAGACATGATCTTCAGAAATCATTCCAATATGCTCATTTGCCACTCAAGAAATATTACTTATTATTCTCATTGTTGAAAACAGCTACTATTTATGTGAAAACTGTGTAGAAAGATTAAAAAGAATAGCATTTATTTGAAATAGAAATCTTTTGTAACATTATAAATGTCTATACTGTCACTTTTGCCTTGCAAAGTGCTCCTAAACATCACTTCCAGTAAGCGTAGTGCTGACGGAATGTGAGCATACCACACTGCATTTCTGTCAAGGTTTTTTATGAGTTGGCTGAGGGATGCTTTCTAACAGCCAGGCCGTCTGGGATCACAAGCTTGGGTTTTTTAACACACTACACCAAATATAATCACACTTTTTTAAGAGGCTTTGCTGAATACATTGCAACTGCATCTTTAATGGAAGGCTCAAAAATAATACAGCTTTTTAAAGTTCCCTCTATATAAACTCTCTCTCTCTCTCTCTCTGGCATTTAGAATCTGAATTTAAAGTAGATTGATTATTTTAAGCTGCTCAGCTGGTTGGGATCCAAGAGGAGGAATGATTTTTTTCTGAAGGTTAAAAAAAAAGAAACAGTCTGGCTCTAAGCACTCTAAGACTTCTTCAAACATGTAAACACAACAGTAAAAAGTATGTCATCTTTAATGTCGAAGGAAGGGAAATGCGTAAAAGTTTTGAATAATCTGAGAGAGACACAAATGTTTACAATTTTTAAAAGGAAAAGTAGGGTGACGCACGAGAGGCCATACGCAAGGCGTCACCTGCAGTGTCAGATATTTGTTAATAGTGGCGCCTGTAAACCTGTACAAGGGTGTTTTAGATGCATACGTGCTGACAGGTAAAAGTGTGATAAAACCAGATGACGCACATACATATATCCTTCTGGGCATGCATACCTTCTGCTCTCCCGCCTCCTCTAGTGCACTCGACATGCATGAACCCTCACAACATCTCCTGTCCTCCCCGCATGGAGTACCATCGGCCCAGGGAAGACTTCCATTCCTGGTCGTGCACTGTATCTTTCCTTCCTCTCGACACCACAGCTGTGCACACGCCTGATCTTCAGGGGCATTGGGACAATGGGTATATTCCTCCCCGAAAGCTTGCTGACACTGCCGGTCCAGACCAAACGTACGGCCGGGGAGCTCGCTAGGTAAAGGGATGCTCTTTTCGGGTGGATCCAGCAAACAGTCACCTGAGGAATGCACATGGAGGGTTTCATTTAGCTTCAAATTCAACCCAAGATTGTCTTAACACCAAATTCTCGGGTTCGATTCCCTGTGAATGCAGTTAATGATAAAATATGTTCCTTGAATACAAGATAATTGCTTTGGATAAAAGCTTCTCCCAAATACATGTATACAAATGTAAATGAAATCACGCTTATAAGGAGGTTTGCTGTGTTTTCCTTGTTGCTATTGATCAAGTGTTTCAGCTAAAACAATCTCTTACACTCAGCAAGTCTAAAACAGGTGTGCACGTTAGCTTGAGGGGATTATTTTCATTGCTGAGAGATCTCACTGTACCTATTCTCATCCCAATGTGCGTAAGACATAATAGTCTCCCATGGTATTTCCATTAAGGCAACCTATTACTGTACAGCCTCAGTTAGCTCATTCAAAGACAAAACAAAAGAAAATCTGTAACAAAAGAAAGTATAATTTCACCGTTCTTCCTAAACTTAGTTTTATCCATATGGATGAAAATATGGAGACAGTATAATGCCTTGAAAGAATTATGCAGACTTCTTGACTACCTTTGTGTATGTCTGAGATTGACAGTATTGAGGACACCTTGATATCTTAAGCATTAAGTATTTGGAAAGGTTTCAATACAGCTTTACGCACCTAAATGAATGTTATGGATGCTTAGTAATGAAAGGCTTTTGGTGAAATGTTTACAGGCATAACAACAATAGAAAATAACAGCCTGGAAGCCGTATCAGTTCACAGTCTACAGTACCTGTAGCAACAGTGCAACCGGTAAAGACGGCATGTGCTTGGCTACACGTACTGTCTCTGTGAGGGAAAACAGTTGTTAAACCAGGAATGTGTGAGTCATTGAAGATGAGTCAGTGGAAGAGCGGGAACGAGAGTGTGTAGACTGAGATATCGACAGAAATAAATCAACAACTGGAGAAAATATGTCTACCATATTTCCTGAGCTGTCACTTTTTCTTATCTGAAAAAGATCATCTTTATTGTGAATTGTTCTGTTGTATTTGAATCATAGTTAATATTAGGCATTCCTAATGGACAGGCCTGACAGAAAGATTTCTATTTCAGATGAATGCTGTTCTTTGTAAATTTCCAGATAATCTAGAAAAATAGATTTGAAAGAGCATGTGATGCTGAAGACTAGAGTAATGGCTTAAATTAAGTAATAGAGTAATAGAGTAAATAAAGTTGTTTTCAACTGTAATAATATTTTACAATGTTACTGTTTTCACTTTATTTTGATTTGAAAAAATGCAGCTATTGTGAGCACAGGAGTTATCAAAAACGAGGGATCCTACTCTGAACGGTAGTTTATATATTCATACCGTGCATGAGTAGATAGAGTGAGAGTGAGCTTACTGTGCAAAGACTGTTAGTTTTGACACTCTCAGCAAAATTACAGAGTGTGGTCCCACCAGCCCATTATTAGTGGTTAGGGAGTAAGTTAAGACAGAAGTGGCATTTAAACAAGAAACGTGCAAAACACTGAAAGAAAGTAAATTCATAAAACACAGGCATCTACATTATAGAGATTTTTCACCGCACATTAAGATCAAAATTATACAGTAGATTCTCTGTGACATGTTTCCATTAACTTTTGAATGGCAGATATACAATTCTAGCAAAATGTCTCAAGACTAAATGTTATTGCATTTTTTTTTCTTGGAGTCTCTGGGAAATATGTACCATTATGCTCTAAGGCCAAAACCAAACAAAAACCGAAAACCTAATGTTGACCGAGCTGTTAATAAAAAATACACTCAGGAGCTTTGGTACTGCATTTCAGGGAGTTCTTTTTCACTAACATACACTGTAACTTTGAAAAACAGAGAAAAGATTAAAACAGCATCCTGAAATACAGAGAAGCATCATTACCGTGGCCATTGTCGAAGAACTCTGTGATGTAGAGTGCACTACATGGGGACCAGGGAAGAGTTTTGTTGAGGTGAACGAAGAAAGGAGCCATCATATGATGCCCATTGAGATGCCCAAACAACTTCTCACAGATTTTAGAATCATCATGTGGCATGCTGAGTACATGGCCTGAAAAAAAGAGAGGAAAACAGTAAGATTTACTGCACCTGTACAGTGTAATAATTTTTCCACATTGCCGTGCTTCTCCATATGGCTGAGCTCTATATATCTTTCATTGATGTTTATCACTGGTGCTGATTGTGCTATTTCCCTTTCCAGATTCAAACAGACAATAACACGGCAGCTACTGCTGTAACTTAGTGCTTATTCAATGGAGAAGAGCTGTACAAAAACTGCACCTCAGACAGTCTAAGAAAATCTATGCGATTATTTACTGGTCTTATATATTGCTCATATATTGAAGCTGTGTTTAATTTGAAATTAGTCCACATATCATGTGATCGATCAACAGGCCTAATGGTAACACAAAGTTCTCAGTATACTTTAGCTGCTGAAAACAGCTGGCTTACATTAATTAATGACTCAGTCTGGAACACATGCTCTTGTCCAGACAGTCGGTTAGGCTGAGATGTCTAAGTACAGACATGGAGTCTGGTCATGTGTGTGAACATACCCAGTTCATGTGACACAGTGAAAGATGCCTGAAGGCCGTTGTCCTCTATGACTGAGCAGCTTCTTTTGGGGTCACACATGGTGCCAACGTCTGCTACACCCAGAGTGTCACAGTCCTTATATCCGCAAATATCCTGAAGCCAAAATAGAGATAGACAAGTGGGCAAATGAGACACAAAAAAAGAGAACTGAGAATAGAGGAGAGAAGAGGGGGACACATCTGAGACACTGATATCCAGACATCGCTCCATTAGTTCCAGACAGCCCTTTTTCCCCCAAGCAGGCTCTTGCCAGCAAAACATTTTTGTCAGTGTTTCCATCGTAAAATGAAGCAAATACATGGCAGACTGCGTACCAGAAGAAAGCTAGAGGGGGAAAATTAACTGTGAGATAGATGGACCACACAGCACATGTAGACCAAAGGGCCTGCCCAGCACTTCCCTGTCCAAACAGGGATAACCTTGACTGGGGAAGATGTCTCAGTGGAAGCCATGCGAGACGACCAGAGACACCCAGACCTCCTCCGCTAAATAAAAACCACCTGTTTCTCCATCTAGCCACGGCAGGACTGAGACCTCTCGTCGTTCTGTTGTGTTGCTCACAGCTGGATGTCCAGCCAAATTTTTGTTTCTTCTTCGTCTATTGTATCCGGAGCTAACCCTCTGGTTTTTGGCAGAGCTACAATCTCATGCTTGCTGTCTCCAAGACTGGACAAGGGGTTCCCTGCTGAGCATTGTGATCATGACCCTGTCATTGACTCAATAAAATTATGTCTTGTTTTGGAAAAGTGGTAGCCAAGTGAGTTAATCAAAAGCTGAAGGTAATTACATCTGTAAAATGTGTGTGGACTGGAAATGTTGGGGAGAAATAGGCGCCATCTTTCCCTGATGGAAAAAAATAATAATTAAACGACCAACATATTTCTTGTTATAAAAGAAAATCTGCTAATAAAAGTCCAGTCGTGCCATACTTTTAAGCCCCAAACACATTTGATCGTTTGAACGGGTGGCTTACATGAATTTCTTTCTACAGCATGTTATTTAATTGTTATTTTTCATTTAAAAAGTATTCCTTTGCTCTGAAAAGTCTCTGGTTTGTGTTTCTCACCTCTCTAGTAAACAAGATGGCAGTGTCGTAGTGTTCAGGATGCCTCTGACTGCCTGGGTTGAAAAGTTGTTGCCACCTGCAGAAGTTGCGCAGGGCAACGCCACCATTGCTTGAAAGCTCAGGTCCCACCTCCTCATCCTCCACAACCACCATCTTCACTACCACCAGACTAACAGCATTTTTCAGGCTAGGATGCACATAAATCTGTGCTGCCATGGACATCACTGTCAGGAGGTAGTGCTGGAAGAAAAAGAGAGAAAAGACATGTAGTGAATCAAACAAAAATGATCCGTGTATAGATTGCGTATATACAACCCTGTGGAAGTCCTATGGGACCAAGACATTTAAACATTTGTTCTTCTTTCTATCAATAAAATGGATCGCAAACAACTTGGATGTCCTTCTTTTCCAGATGTTCTTTTCACCCCCCTCTGTATTTTATTTTCTCCCACACTTATTCACAGACAAGTTTCATATTTTCTTACACTCTGTATAACCAACCCAACAGTCACCCTCAAACCACAAGTTTTTAGTGGTTAGCCTGATTTATGCTACTTTTCATGTCTAAATCATAGACCGATCATTAAGAGCTAATTCGCTTTAGTCTTTATTAAAAACTTGATACTTCGACTTGTGAATACAGCTGCAGTTTTACACGGGAATAAAGACCGACTAGAATCGAAATGTGTCCCTGAATGAGTTTTGTCCTGAAATCCTTGATAATGTGAAACAGCACATATAACAGCTGTTTCGAGTAGTCATTATTTCGTTAAAGGCATGAACTCGTATTATTACATTCCCTACTTTCAATGTTTACTTCTTTATAGATCTTACAGGGTAGTGTTAATATTTTTTTAATATTGGCTATAAGCAATTCATATCCAGAAAGATGGATTTCTGTAAAACCAGTTAGAATACACTGTTAAAAAAATCTGTAGAAATTACAGTATTACTGGCAGCTGTTTGCCAGTAACTTACTGTAGATTTAAA
>JAUMHG010000038.1:6133592-6157118 GCA_032359395.1 Enteromius anoplus
TATCTTTACAGAATAAAACTAAAATAACAGCCTCATGCAAAGCATTCTGGGAACCAAAATCCGAAGGAAAAAAACTGGAAAAGGTCAATGAAGGTTTCTGGTTCCCAGAATACTTTGCAGTAGGTTGTTATTTTATAGTTTTATTCTGTAAAGACAAAGACTTGTTAATGTTTAATATTCATTTAACTTTGAACAAACTGTTGCCAGTAAACAACATAAATTTAAATCTACAGTAAGTTACTGGCAAATAGCTATAGCAATTAATAGCAATTTTTTCACAGTGTATTTATATTTACATAACCATCGCATAGCCCTAAAACCGGGCTATATAATGTAGGTGGAATGGACTGACAGATTTCGTTCAAAGAATTCCGTAACTCCAAACCAAGCTTTCAATCTCCATGAAAGAATCCCCGCTGCAAGCGACCGTGATGCATCCAATGGAATCGTAATTTTACATTCATGCTGGACTTACGAAAATGATGAAATATAAGATTATAGATTAAATGATAATTTCGTGATATAGTCACGAACTGCCGTGCGTGGGTTGAAATCACATACGCTTTGACTTTCCAAAACAATACTACTATCAAGCAAATCCGTTATCTTTCGTGACAGGAACCATGCCTGAACACAGATACAAGATCCTTGCTCAGTCCAATACTTCAGTTTATTGACCTAAAATGTCCTGCTTGGCATGTCCAGTTTTACCTGTTGGCAACCCTTCCTCGCGCGTCACCTGGAGAACTTATTGTGAAGACTTGATGGGTCTTTGTGAATCAATATTATCTAATTGGGTAAGTTATTACAGGTGGGTGCAGCAAATAAGCAACAGTTACAACGTGTGTAAAATATTGATAAATATTCAGTGTATATTGCTGCAGTCAGTTATTCGTATTGGACAGTTGATAGAAAAATATTAGATAAAAATAAATAAATAAAATAAAACAAGGACATTAAATATACACTATTGCTATAAGTGATTTCACCAGGCGGTCTGTCGAAGCCCCTCAGGATGGGTGGTGAAACGTCTTCAAGTCGGTCGGTCAGTAGTTGAATATGTTTCAGAACTAATATTATGAACTGCGCGTGCCTTTCAAAATAAAACGACAAGGTTATTTACGACTTCTCTAAAGGCACGCTTGACTCACCTTTATCTCGTCTCCATAGAAACGTGTCATAGAAGCGTCAGCGACAACCAGGGTCTCGATGTATCTCGCAGCTGAGACGAATCTTTTCGCGCGTCTCGCTCTGCCGCCTTCGTCCTCAGTAGAGTTCAGGTTGCTGTTTTTCACAAAACTGTCAAATTTCTCTTGATCAAAGACCATATTTGTCGCTCTGCGCCTGTTGGAAAAGGCTCGCCTTTTAACGACGTGCACCTGCAGAAAAGATTTGCGGGTGGTCTTGGCACTTGCCTTAGGCTGAATAAAGTACTCGTCCCCCTGCGTTAAGAAAGTACCCTGGATGCCGTGACATAAACTGACAGCAACTACCGATTCCTCATCAGAGTTGACCGTTCCTCTGTAGAAACAGTCTCTGAGGTCCTCTCCGCTGTCTCCGGACTGGGTCGCATCCCTGAAGACACCTCCGCTCCTGGAGGCGTCCAGAACGGCTGGGAGGTTTTCTGCGTTTACGCGCAGGACGTTTAATGATGGAGACACGAACCTGCCGTCCGGCGTCAGGTCAAGCAGGAAAACTTGACCAAATGCATTGATCTTAAAACGCTGCCTCTCGTCATTCCTCAAAAAAACACCTTTTCTGGATGTAAGGTTTACTGGCACGGTCTCCTCTTCCTCGCTCGGCTCACTCACAGCTAACTGAGACATAAGATTTACTAAGAAAAATATATAACAAACAACTGTGGATACCATTTTAATGGTGAATGCAGAGATATCCAAAACTGTACGTTGAAAAAATAAGACAACGTCACTGGAAGCACTAGTTCTGTGTTAAAACAAAGATACAGGTGAACATAATCCACAGAAACAATATCAATATTGATTTAATAAAAACTCAAATTTAGTCTCGAGTCTTGTAACAGTCTTGTAAGAAAACACTCATCATCCGGCTCACAGTATAAGCGAAGAATGTTCTTGCGCTGGTATTTATACAGTCTTGGGCTTCTCCAGCGTACGCGGTTTATTTTTGATATCCATTCTCTCTCCTCCCCTCGTGCGCCAAAGGAAGAAAAAAACTGATTTGATCCAATAGGGCTACCGGAACGGCCCCTTTTCACTACTGCGGGTCTTGCTTACAGCTATTATTATAACAGCCGTTTGGAATGCTGTAGGACACTCGAAGTATGTGTTGAGTGTCAACCAGATGCTAGAGAGCGTGTTAAACCAGCGGAAATCTTGGAAGAAACGCGATGTACTCACGTGCAAATGGTGTCTTCATACCTTGATAGCAGCGGGGTGCGAAGGTGACATCTGAACATATCGTGGCTGGAGGTTAACCACAAACAAAGCATTCCAAAAAAGGTTGTTCCAAATAGCCGACGTGCAAATCGCGTATGATGCACATTAATCAATTAATCTTTTATTAATTTTTATGTTATTTCAAGCAATTGAATCAACCTTGAGTTCTTCACTCTCTCTGGCACTGATTTAGTCTGTACGTTTAAACTAAAAAGGAACAAACAGAAATACACAAAATGCAGGAATTAACAGAGAAACATATTTAGAATAGATTATACACGGTGAGAGATTTGCAGCGCGGTGTTAATGATCTGATCGCTGCGTGCTGTGAAGAGAACAGGTTGATTTAAAAACTACCGCTGAGGGGCAGCATTGTATCATTTGTAGTATCAAGACATTTTCCACCAATGCAACAATCTAACGGGAAATCACTTTTTTTTCTATAAAAACACAGTATACCACTTTTCTGTTTTCTTTTTGCACATAGCATGGAAAGAGGTTATTTTGTTACTGTTCGTAGTTTACTATTTATATGGCTGTTAATATTAAGCAAGCTGTACTGAAATGTCTTCACCACAAGATGTCGCTTTAACACTAGCGCATGAATGTGGTCAATGGAGCAAGGATTTCCAATTTGCAATTTCTACAGTCAGAAGTCCTTACAGAAGCACAATGAAGAAATTGTTTATCACCTGTGTTGTGGCCTAACACCAATTATGATTTTCTTCAATGCACAAAAGAAGCTCGAAAAGCAGAATTAAAGGAGCAAGGAGCAAGACTTTATTAGACAAAGTGACAAAGCCAAGATGACAGCCGATGCATCTGAAAACTCTATCCCTTGGGGTGTCAATTTATACCTATCTTTCTAACCATAAATGGTAGTTCTGGTTTTTAATTGGCTATGTTTTACCTCATTTTCTTATCAGCCCACCTGGCCAATTTTAATAGTTTGCCAACTTTCACTCCCCTGGCCATTTTGGTAATAGTATTTGGCCAAATCGGCCAACTCTGTTCTACTGTTAGTAAGGTGGTCGCATGGGACATACACCAAACTTGTTTGTCTTTCAAATTCTGGAAGTCACCCAAAATGTATAGGGTCATCTAAGTTCTCTGAAAACCAACAGTACTCACCAGGATTGCCGAATATCTGGACATATTAGGACATCCAGCATTGGAATAACTCAACATATTATTTGGTATATTGATAACCATACATCATATTTTATATGAGTCAATACTACACTGAGTAAATAGCATAATATAAAGTAAAATAACACCAAAGCTGAATAGCATACCGAAGGTACTCTAGCTAATGCACCTATAATGTTGATGTAATGTACTACAAGAATCCTATGGGTAGGTACAGTAAGTGAACCTTTAAGAGCACTGGGCACTGTTACAAAGACAAAATTGTATTTCTTTATTTTTATAGAGCTGTCTCCAAACCAGATTGTGTCAATGAAACATGTTTAGAAAGGGTGCATCATTTATGCTCTTCACTCAATCATTTAAGAAATCATTTAACAAATACATAATAAACATGCTTGGTGTGTCATTATACAACCTCCCCTTAAATGATGGCACTCAACTGGTGTAGAAATCACTGCACATTCACTTCCTACCACAAAAATCGGTAGTGCAGAATGCAGTTTACGCAGGTTTCAGAAAAGAGAACTAAGAACGTATACTTAAGTTTGCAGTATGCAATATGTAATTCATGTGCTGCCCTCTATTAAGTCACAGTTTTGGATGCTGAAGATGTAGTGGGAGGGAAACCCGGCTCTTGGAACGCTGATGATGCGAAAGCTCACAGAGTCACAAGTAGTTGCAGGCTTAAGCGTACAACAAAAGGCATACCCAATGAGCGCACTTGAGCACCTCCCCAAAATCTTCTGATTAAAAGCGCTGGATGTTTACAAATGCCGCGCGCGCATAAAGGCGACAGCTGAGCAGAGCCGCTTCAGTATACAGGTAGAAGAAAGGGATGGATCACAGACCGGCGGATTTCAGACTTTGTGGACGCGCAAAGGCAACATTTTAGTGCAACCGCATCCTGGAATATTCTTGCGTTCACATATAGCCGTCTTTGTCATTTAACGCTTCATAAATTAAACTGTTTTCTCGCGCACAAACATGTTTTTGTTGCTGAGGTCAGTTCTTCTTGTTAACGTGTTCTGCGCTCAATGGGAAATTGTGAATTCAGTGCAGAGTCAGTTGTGCGTGCCCGTCAGACTGGATCACGTCAAGAACAATTTAGTCAGCGCTGAAGACAGCACGTTGCCGCAAAAAGTTGTATTCAAAATAAGTGCATTTGAGCAAGATTTTGTGCTCGAATTACAGTCTGACTCCAGCTTCATTGCACCGGCTTTTTCAACGCACACCGACGCAACTGCTCAAAATTCCGCGCACAGTGAAGATCTGAGCCGGTGTTTTTATGCCGGTGAGGTGAATTCTGATTCCTATTCCTATGCAGCGCTCAGCTTGTGCAAGGGGCTGCAGGGCGCATTCGGTTACGATGGCTGGGAATATTTCATCAAGCCGGCATTGAACGACACCGACTGGGAAGGTGTGCACGCGCATCTCATCAGCCGCAGATCTAACGCCAAACTTAGTGGAAACTCCACGTCAAGATGCGGCGTGGACAGCGGTCTGACCCAAACCGTGGCACAGTCTTTGGAGAAGTTTAAGCACCTAAAGGACCAACACAAGACTAATGTCACAATGTCAGTTCTGAAAAACCGCTCGAAGAGATTTGTCTCAATCCCGCGTTATGTAGAGACATTAGTGGTGGCCGATGAATCCATGGCCAAATTCCACGGTGACGACCTCAAACATTACGTGCTGACCTTAATGTCAGTTGCAGCTAAGCTTTACAAGCACCCCACCATCCTTAACTCTATCAATATCGTGGTTGTCAAGTTTATGGTGATTAACGAGGAAGAGAAAGGACCCAAGGTTTCCGGGAACGCGGCGATGACCCTGCGTAATTTCTGCACCTGGCAGAAGAAGCTGAACAAAAACAGCGACAAGCATGCGGAGTATTGGGATACGGCTATCCTATTCACAAAACAGGTAATGTGTTTCGTCAATAGGGGGCAGCATGAGAATCGACGAATCCTAGAATGATCCGGCTAATGTATCTTGCGGTAATTATATCAAGATGTCAGGCAACATGAAACAAAACTGAACACCACACAGGCGGCTGCAATTTCATTACCCAATAATCAAACCAAATTATACATGATTTATGATGACACTGTAATCAAAGCTTTTGAGTCCAAAGGTGAACTGCATACGGATAAATATGGTGTTTTGATTGTGTGGTTTGTAAAACAAAAAAGCACATGCATCAGCGTTTCTTTACTCTAACCTAAAAGTTTTTACCTGAGCGCTGGTAAATAAAGCGTGGTTAAACTCTGAAATATGTTTTGTATCTCACAGAGTAATGGGCAGGCTGCAACAAGAGTGGCCTTTCCAGTTAACCTACAGTTGCCATGGGCTTCCCATCATGTTTATAAGTGTTGTTAAGGTCATGGGTCAGGCCTGCCTTTGAGCTATTGCCCTGTATCAGCACTGCAAGTAGGAATGTGTTCTCTGAATCAGCAAAGATGCAACATAAGCAAAAAAACTTCTGAAACAATTAACTTATTGATCTCACTGATCTTTTGGAGAGTTGTTTTTAACTGATAGTGTTTTAAGCACTATTAGCCATTACATAAACACAAATTATTATTGGGACAAATTATGATTAATAAAGGCTCCTTTTCACACAGTTCTTTTACAATACGTATCACCTTAAAACACTTTCACCTAGCACAAGATTTGTAGCCTAAAACATTCCGAAATGTGCATCACAACACCAGCTCCATATGACATTGCTGAGGTAAACTTGCTCGGTGACCCACCTGGTACAGCCAGATTCATGTTCATCTACTTAGAGTAAAACTGAACACACCTGTAGCAGCACTCAGTGGACTTTGAAACACTTTAAAAGTGTTGCAAAATATACAAGTTGTAACATTTTTGCATCACTAGCAGTTTTGCAGTAAACCTGAAACGAGGAATATTCATTAGATTCAACTAAAAAACAATATTTTGAAATGACCGTCTGGCTTTACTGGTTTACCAAATTTGTATAAAATTCTGTTCCTTCCGTTTTGGTAGCATCAAGTTACTAGACATCTTTCTGCCCTTGTTTGACCTCAGCGCAGAACAAATGGAGCATTGTTTAAATGTATTTTGCTACTTTCATTAGCTGTTTGTCAGTGACACTGACCAGGGCGATATTAAGGAAAGCTTAGCATTCAGTCCTCAGATTATGATTTTACTCACACATCAACTCCTGCTTTGCATCGATTCACCCATGAACTCATTTTAAGCTGTCATCTGTTTCAGAACAGTCATAAGTGTGAAAACATTTCCAGCTCCAAAAATGCAACCATTGTATCCTCTCATAATCTGCTGCAGTTACACATGACCTGAGCTGGACATCCAAACCAGTCATGTCTGCCTGGTCTGGATGACAGCTGTAGTGAATCATTCTGAGGGGAGTAAATGTTTTATTGTTTCTTCTCCAAAGGGAACTTATGAAGCATTTTAGCAAGAGAGCACAGTTACTCCCTACATTCTTCCACTCATTATGTTCATTACTCCCTGTGGAAAGAGAGAGATTGTTGGGTTTCTCAGTGGTCTTGGATGACTCAAGATGAGTTGGAGAGGGTCTAGACTTGTACATCTGCTAACCTACATAAAAAAAAAGTTTCCAACCTGAGTATGGTGTGATTACGGAAGGCTGCATGAATAATACAGGGAGAAAATGAATGAAATTACACATAAACTGACGGACGAATTCATGTATAGAACATATACATTGAATGTATAAATATATTGCAAATATAAGTTTCACATTGTTTCCTAAATGAATGCACCTCAACCAATTGTATTAAATAGCTAAAATAGGAATATTAGCAAACAGACACTTTTTTTTTTTAATGTGCCAGTTGCTGTTTTTCATTAAAACGAATGGGAACTAGAGCTTTAAAGTTTAAAAAGACATGAAAAATAGCTCTTATGACTTACGCACTTAATTTCATGTCTTCTTAAGACTTGACAGCTTTGTGTAAGAAAAACAAAAGTTGTTATTAATTTTCTGCACTGAGAGATTGACGTGATTTGTGAACCAAACATTCCTTTTAGTCAGATCTTATAAATAAATCAGTTTATCGGGTTCACAAAGCAGGATTTTAATGAAGTGAACACAAATTCAATGAACATTTTGGACTGGCCCTCTTACAAAAATATTACACAACTTCAGATTGTACTTAAAATAAATTGCACTTTTATATTCTTTTGCATCCTTATTGAAGTTTTTAAAGTGCCTTATACTTTAACGGAAAAGTGTTACCAGTACATTTTAAGGTTTTCATTCTTTTCTTTTGTGTTCAACTGGGTTTAGAAGAGCGTAAGTGTGAGTAAATGATGATGACGGAACTATTTCTTTAAGCTGTTTATGTCAGAAAGGCAAATGTATACAAAAGAGGTTAAGGGAGTTTCACAAAGCACTATGGGAGATACACTAATGGGAAGTGTCCAGTTTCGTTGGGAGCTTCCCCTAACCACAGCCCCAGCTGCGAGCGATCCGACTCTTTACCCCTCTTTCTCCTCCTACCCCCTTTCAGTCTGTTTCCCATTACTAATATTTAATGAGGGAGAGGCTGAGGGTGATGAAGAGAGAAATGCAAGAAAGATAGAGAGAGAAAACCTATGTGCCCGCTGTGTCCGGGCCCACCTGCTGCAGAGCTCCAATCCCAGCTGCAGCCTGAGAGTAAAACAGCATATCTTTCCATTCAGGTTGTTCAATAATGACCTAATTTTCTGTCAAATGATGTAGAGGCATCAAAACCTGCAGTGGGTTATTGTGGGTATTTTAATCATCAATTAAATACTATGGCAGCAAATATGTTTTTTAATAAGTACATTTGTTGCAAGAAACAAGAAAAGTCTCAAAATGAGTCATGCAAAAATGCAACGGTTCATGTTTAATAAAAACCAGAGCAGGAATTGTAACTAGGCCACTGATGCAAGAGAGAGGCTGAGAGTCATGCTATGGCAACATGAAATGTAACCATTACAACAGTGACACAAGATAAATTTACAAAGCTCTACATGCAACTGCAGCACAAGTAACAGAGTTCACAGTGTGCATGTGTAATAGCATTCATTTCACATCAAATTAACTTTTGTTGTTAGCTGGCCAGACAATTTTGCTTCCTTCAGCATTGAACAAACTGATGTAATTGAATCTATTTTGTATCGTAAAATTTGCTTTTTGTGTATATTCAAAATGCAAATTGCACATTCTTTTGAGGGCTTATGTTTGGTTGTAAGTATGCTTGACGTTCCATGTAAAGCATTACTGGTATTTTATAATGGATCTTTGTGTTATGTAATTTAGGTAATTGGGAACAGCAAGCCAGTTGAAAAGTTTGACTCAGCTGTTCATCACAGAGACAGAAAGGCGCATCTGCAGTTTATTTGCATTTTCTAAATACAGCTTTTATCAAAGGCATTTGTTCACTATCTGAGGTGCTATATAGGTTGATGGCCTATGTGTTATCCTTCAAGAGTCAAGCATTTACAGCACTTCACTTTTTTTTTTTTTTTTTACATAACATAACCACATCTATGTATCTCAGATTGCAGTCTATAGCATTTCTTCAGAAAAAATATATCACTGCTGATTCCAACTAAATCACATTTGCACAATTTGCCCTCTCAGTATGGTCCTTGGCTGGCAAACTAAAAGTATCCAACAGCCTTGGGCTACATACTGTAGGCCCATCTCCTATTTTTATATAAAAACATATTTGGTTTGAAAATGATCACTAACTTGGGGCTTGTTGACTGTCATGCGAGCTTGTTTTTTGCAGTTCATGTGGTTCTGAAGTTTATCACATGGTATGATTAAAAAGAAACTTTTTGTGCTTGTTGGAACAGCATAAAATAACAAGAATGCTTAAACTTAAGATTTTAGCAATCATTAGAAGAAATAACTCATTTTTGTAAGGCTGAAGAACTACAATATAAATTGCTATGCAGCCTGTGTTTAATTATGTGCTTGTTTGCACAGACACTCTGCTGGAAGTGTACATCTACCCGGGTGGCTAACCATATAACCACTACCGCCCCACAGGGGTACTGTTAGATAGTTTATCAGAGAAAGTACAACAACGATATAGATAGAAAGTGCGAAGGAAGGCAAGAGTTAGTGAGAGAGGGGAAAAGAGAGAAATGCACATATGGAACAGTTTGGATTTTATAAAGGCATAATGAAAGTCGTATGTTTGCAATGTTGGATGCCAATTGGGTCAGCGCTGCTTGTGGAGAGTATGGGCAAGATTCCCCCCCACCCTGTTTTGCCCAGGATAAAGTGATTTCTTGCCAAACATGGAGATTGGATATAAAACAATGGATAGATAAGTTAACTGAAATGACTTGGAAGTCTGTTCTCATTGCTTATCTAACATTATTGGTGCAGAGGACCATTAGCTAGACCAGAACCTGAAATGGTCTGATTTTGTTTCCTCCACCTGGCACAGTCAGATGGCTAGAATCCAAAAGGCCCATACCATATTTTATTACTCAAGCATGTCATCAGGCACTTGGAGTCTGAACTCTAGGGGAGGGGGGTGAATAAGTGGGAAAAATTGTAAAATGAATTCACTGAGGACAATGGAGTAATAAGTTGATCAGATAACATAGAAAAAGTTTCTGAAAAATATTACATAGAAAAAAAAAATCATTTTTTCCCCCCTTCCTTTTCCATCCATCAATGCATCGCTTTTTAAATCCAGGTCAAACAAGTTTGTCAGGATAGGTTTACAGTGTTTCTTTTTTGTAATCAGATGTTTTATATGATCCGAATAAAAAAAAAACTTGTAAAAGTAATTTACATTTGAGTTTAGAAAACATCCAAAATGCGAATAATAAATGAAACTATTTTTCTCACAGCTGAACAGATGTATGAGTAAGACGTAGAGTATGGGCTCCAAAGGAACTGTTTGTAATAGTTTCTGTATACTAGTCTAGACGTTTCTGGACTACATATGATCAAAGTAACAAGCTTTACAGCTGTGAACAACCATGTTCATGTTTTTTAGTAATCCAATCAGCAAACCATCTGCGTTCAGATTTGTTTGTCCATGGTTTGTAACGAGCACTAATGTAAAGTTAAAAACCCTTGTGAATGAAGCAGCTGGTGTGAATGCAGTGGTGGCTAGAGATATTTAGAAAAAGAGCTCACACCTTTCCAGTTACAGTACATGTTTTTGTGGGAAGAAATCATGGTTGCCTACATTTTGAAAATTTGGCAACATTGTGGTATTTTCATCCTGTGAGTGTAGAGTCAGGTCTCAGAATGAGTCAACTCGACAAAACTAAATTTCCTGGAGGATTACTTTTTTATTTAAAAAAAAACTTGTGTTTGTTTTATTAGCAATTTATCTTGGGAACAAATAGTATTGCAATTGTTATTCACACAAAATTGTGTCTTAAGAATACGCTCCCAACCTATATGTTTAATGCAGATGCCTGACTACTGGGAAGTACTTGGATGTAGTGAATGTCAAGAGAATGTCTAAAAAGACTAGGGTGACTTGATTATGATTAGCCCCATGATGATTCTTGGGAGTTAGCAGCTGAATTCAAATACATCAAAAAAAAAAGCAGAGAGAATATGCAAACTAAACCAAACTTTTAAAAGAAAGAGATGTAAAATATAAGGAAGCCAGATTACACTGTGTCCTTGTAGGGCATGGATGTTTACTGAAAAGAACTTTTTAATGGTTATGTATGAGTAGACATTGTGATTTAAGTTAAAGATGTTGAATAACAGGAGTTGAACTTTCTCTCCTGAATGTGGCGAAGCTTCTGTTCCCTTCAAGTGTCTTGTGGCCAGAGAGAAACTCTACATTTAATGCTAAGGTTACGAGCACAGTAAATGTTGGTCCTTTTTTGGAATTAGTATAGGGTGTTGCACCATGGGATACGGTTGACCAGCAAACCTGCTATTATGATGTTGATTCAGAAAGATATTTTGAGCAAATCCATTTTAGACTGTGGTAACACAATATAGGTCAGTTGGAAATTCTTTTGGACTGACATACTGCATTTTATACCAGTAAAAATTTGAGCTATTTTGGGCATGTGAAATATTTCCATGTCAATTAAAAGCACATTCTTCTAGCAACCTATTCCATATTTTTCACTCTCTGTTTCTCACTCAAAGCTAGTATGATTCTACAGTTGAATTTATCTGTAATGCCCTTTTAATTATAATTTCATTTTTATAACTTTACATCCAGGATTAATTACATCCAGTAATTGTTTAGTTTTAATCACCAATTTAAATATTAGTTAAATATTTAGCTCTAAATATGGACTGAAGACGAAATGTTTCTTTAAAAGTTACAGCTACGCCTACTTTTATGGGTTAAAAATGATCAAATGTCATTTGTACTAACATTGGCATGTAATTACAAAACCAATCCTGGTAACACTTAAGATTAGGGAACACATTTTTCCAAATGCAAAATATGTGCTTTATAATTACTAATGAACAGCCAATATACTTGTCATTAGCTACTAGTTAATAGTGAGAATTGGTCCTTAACATGAAGTGTTACCCAAATCAAAAATTCGATGAGAATGATGACCACAATTTGTTTATGTTCTGATGATTTAGGATCTGTGTGGAGCCTCAACATGTGACACACTGGGTATGGCAGATGTTGGCACCATGTGTGATCCCAAGAGAAGTTGTTCTGTGATTGAAGATGATGGGTTGCCATCTGCCTTCACTACTGCCCATGAGCTTGGTAAGTGTGAACAGATGTATAAAGCTCAACTGTAGGGTTCTGGCAGTTCAAATCCCATTCATTTTCTCCATTGACAAAATGTAAACTCTTTCAAAAGAGACCTACTGTACATTACGATGAGCTACAAGATTGTTAAAAATGATGTATGCTTCTGTTGTCAGCATGAGTGACTTCAATAAAGACAAAAAAGATAATAGTTAATCTTCACTTAAAAATTGCATTACCCATAATTCCTGGCTGTTTTCGTGGGGGTCAAGATTTGACTGACTAGCAGTTTGCCATGAGCTGTGGTCAAGTGGTCAGGAACTGTTTGTTTTTGTTTTTTTGGTTCTGTTCTATGAGATCCACATACATCATCATTTTAGAAGTAATAGATTTTGCATCTTGAAGATGTTGCCACAGATCTTTTGGATTGAGTCTGTCGCAGTTTGTTTTGTTACGCCATTCCAGACAGACTGGATGATGATCAGATGAGATCTCTGTGTAGAGCACTGGCTGTTGTCAGACTCCTTGTGCAGACAAAAATCTCTCTACATTATTACAATTAATGACAAAAATAATGTCTGTAAATGTAAACTGATTTTTCACTACAGCAAAAAAGATAGAAATAACCCACTTAAAAGCTTTTTTGTTGTTTTTTATGCTGGTGAAAATACTAGTGGCCTAAGACATTGGCACAGTACTGTATCTCTCATTATTTATGCTTCGCTACATGAATCAGTGGGCGGTGCTAACAGGCAGGTGTTGATCATCTTGGTGGTGCTTACCTACACTATAAAGTCCTATTTTTTTGTGCAATGACATCTTATATTTTGGTTTCTCAGTTCATGACCTCTTTAAAATATTGATTTGGTACATTATACACAATACCACTGACAAACACTAACCACAGTTTCTCCTAAACTTGCATTCATATCAATCCCACACGAGCTTGATGGTCCAATAACAAACCTATCGCATCGTCATTTATTATATTTAGAGGTGCTGAAATCTCCGAACTGAATGCTTGCCAACCCTACTCAAAATGTGGGTAATTGCATCATCCAAAATCTTTTGGAGGATCTCCACAACATTGTCCCAGAGATGATGTTCATTCAACTCAGATTAGCTCAGTGGAGCGGCCGAGGAAAGATAAGCTCTTTTGAAGTGGTTTGTTTCGCTGTAGGAAACCTCATAGGCGGGTTTGCAAAAGTTTCCTCTCAAGGCCAGGGAGGAAATGTGGGGAGATGTTGGAGGTATTGTACAAATGAGTCAGCGTAGCTGCGGTCCGACTGCTGACAGGAAAATTGCATTAAAATGATTGTTGATTCAAATTTATATTTGGATAATTTCTACAGAAATGATCATTTACGTGAGTGTAAAGTGCTGAAACAAATTGCAGTTAGTTTTTTTATCCCTCTTGTGTTCTCACACCTTTATCCTCTCTTTTACTCCTTCGCCGCTGCAGGACATGTCTTTAATATGCCACATGACAATGTTAAGGCATGTGAGGAAGTGTTTGGCAAGCTGCAGGACAATCACATGATGTCTCCCACTCTGATACGGATCAACCGCACCAGTCCCTGGTCACCATGCAGTGCTGCCATTATCACTGACTACCTGGACAGTGGACACGGTAAGTAATAGAAAGCGATATTGTGCATATTCTATAGACCTACACTTAATCTGTTACATTTGGCCTGAGAGTGGTTTGCATGGATTTTGACAATATGGGAAAGCTCCAAAATGTATTTTAAAAATGAATTAACCCCCTGAAGTAAACTGAAGTGGCCTTAATATGGTTTGCATAAAACAAAAATTCTAAAAGCAACACTGTTTCCACATATGTTTGTTCTTTAAAGGTAACCATACACTGGTAATGCCATGTGAAAGTGAAGAACAACACACAGCAGTAATGAAATATAAGACTATTTTTGACACACAATAAATCTATGCTACAATTTGCCTTTAAATATAGATCAAAGTGTTGTATCTTAAGTTGAAATGCTTTTTAATTGCATTAGTGTATAATGAAGCTATATTTTAATGTGAGGGTTGGAGCAGCTTGGCTACATGTTCCTCTACTACTGTAAAGGACTACTGAAAATAAACATTGAATTAGCAATGACAGGTTAAATGAATGGGAGCAATTACATTTATTTAAATATATTAATGAAATAAAATAAATTTTTAAAATTTATTTTAAATCAATAAGAACATAGTTTCAATAAAAATATGACACAGGTGTTTTTAACATTGATAATAAGAAGTATTTCTTTTAAACACCAAATCAGCATATTGATTTCCGAAGGATCGTGTGACGCTGAAATAACTGCTGGTGGAAAGTCATTTTAAAAAGCTCTTTCAAATTATTACTGTTTTGACTGCATTTTGGTCAAAAAATGCAGCATTGGAGGGCATGAGAGTGTATATGCACATGCTCAGGGCTAGTAGGTGAGCCTGGGTTTAACACCTCAGTGTCAGTGCTTTCTGAAAAGCTGTCTTCAGAGAAATAGACATCTCAAGGTCAGCCTATGTTACAGCCTGCAAATCTACATTCTTGTTGAAACAGTGTGGCGACTGACGTAACTGTTTGACTGGAGCGTTTCTGTGAAGGTTTACAGTGGGGTCCCTGAAGGATTCAGAACTCCTCTCAGGGCTTATATTTGCCCTCTGTAGACAAAGACATATGTATATATACACTTACATCTCTGATAAACAAAAATCTAAAACAAATATATCATGTCACACTCCAATCATGTAGGCAAACATTAGTTTCTTACTGCAAGAAACTGTACATACTGTATATTTAAGTAAAGAATTACAGGTAAATTGAGTGCTGTAAATACAATTTCATAAAACTGTGTATAACATTCTTTTATTATTTGACATATTTGCAGGCGATTGTCTGTTGGATCAACCTCAGAAACCGTTAGCTCTTCCAGATGTGCTCCCAGGTGCATCGTATGGTTTAGAGCGGCAGTGTGAGCTTGCCTTCGGTGCCGGCTCAAAGCCGTGCCCGTTCATGCAGGCACCATGTCAGCGTTTGTGGTGCACAGGAAAGACCCGCGGGCAACTGGTGTGCCAGACAAGACACTTTCCATGGGCAGATGGAACCAGCTGCGGGGACGGACAACTCTGCATGAGGGGCACATGCATGGACAAACAGGAGATCACCAAAGCTAAGGTAACTTCACACATCTACAGTGTCCCAAATACTTGGATGGATGGATGGATGGATATACAAACATGCAATGCTGTTTTGATAATGCTCAATTGCACAGTTTCTGAATTTTTAGAAAAAAGGATTTAGTTGAATGAACACATTGAACACATTTTTAAAAGAACTCTCACTGCAGTGTAAAAGATGTCATGTGACCAGAACAGAGATTTGACATTCTGATGTCAGCCTGTTAAACGCACTGAACTTGACCTCTTACTTGCCCTGTTGCTTAGCGATCTTGCGCGTGAACCGTGAACGTGTTCTTGGTGGCCAAGTCATTTGGGATTTAGTAGTAAAATATAGCTTGTTGTTAAAGGACATTCAGCATTCAAAGGTCAAGTGAGTCGTGACAACCCCGTCTTCCTGTTTCTTCTGTATTAGGTGGATGGTAGATGGGGTAAATGGGGGCCGTTCGGTACCTGCTCCAGAACTTGTGGAGGCGGAGTGCAGCTGTCGAAGAGAGAGTGTGACAACCCTGTTCCAATCAATGGCGGCAAATACTGCCAGGGAGTGAGGGTCAAATACCGGTCCTGCAACCTCTTTCCATGCCCTGACACAGGTTTAAATGTTTTTCATCTACACAAAATCAGCATCAGTGTAAACAAAAGAAAAGTAAACTAGGACCATTTTACTATTTGTAATAATTTTCTGCATGGAATATAGTATAAAATAAGAATTTCAAGAATGTGCACCACTTACATGTGCCTCATTGTCACTTTAGGCAAGAGCTACCGTGAGGAGCAGTGTGAAGCCTTCAATGGGTTTAGCCTGAACACCAACAGGCTCACCCCCTCTGTGGTGTGGGTGCCCAAATATTCTGGTGTTTCGGCTAAAGATACATGCAAGCTCATCTGCAGGGCAAATGGAACAGGCTACTTCCATGTTCTTGCACCTAAGGTGAGCAATTAACATGTTGAAAGCCATGTCAATTTGAATAAAAAAAAAAAATTCAATACAAAATGAAGTTTGGATTTAAAGCATCAAAAATATAAATAAAATATGATTTTAATATAAATTTCAACAGTTCATGCATTGGGAAATATGAGTGAAATACTAGGGTGGGAAATATGGTAACGGTACATATTAAAATATAGTAATTTTTGCTAAATGAGGTCTTTATGAAATCAAAATGTTATAATTCTTCTCACAAAAAAACTAGCCTAAATGAAAAAAAGCTTACTGGGGACAAGTAAACTGTTGTTTGCCTTCACTTAAGACCTAAATTACTGTATTTTGGATTCTTGCAAAGATGTGCATTTTAACCATACAGCAGCAACAATGTCTCATGCGCATGTAAAGCAAAATTCGTTCTCTTTTGTTGCTGATTACATTTTATTGACTTAAAATCACTTGTTTTTAAACTGCAATGCTTAAAAGAGCATGCAAACAATAAGCGAGCATGTAGCACAGCAATGTTAGAGTTCTACGGGTTTAACATGTTGGCTATAGTTTACTATATTAGTTACAGTTACACATATAAACTACACTTGACATGAATTCTCTCGCTGGAAATGATGAAGCTTATATGGGGGATGCGGGGAATATGAGTCTGGGAGTCTCACTAACATAAATTGAACTTAACACACCTTAACACCATACTTTTGCAATAGTTTGGTACATGAAATAACAGTTCTGAGTTATTAAACCTTCATTCTAGAATTTATTGAAAGGAAAAGGACCATTAAATTAAAACCACTGCTATAGGCATGTAAGAGGTGAAAAGCCTGGGGAGCATACCTGCTTTACACTTACGTCAGAATCCACTACAGGCAGAGTTGAGTGGTCAGGAAGAACAGATGAAAGTGAGAGGAAAGATAAGGAAGGTGAAAGGGCCTATCTTTGTGAGATACTGTTGTGCAGTGAAACTGTACAGACGCAGCAGTTACGTCAAGGCTAGAGGTATGTTTATGAGACCAGGATTTGACACTGAAGAAACTATTCAGAGCTTGAACTCTTAAAGCGACAGAATGAACGGTCATCTTCTAAAGACAAGTTTTTCCAAAGGCAAAAAAACAAAGGAATAATTAAACAATACCCAGACTAGACTGTACATTAACTGAGTAAGCCCCATTTCTAATTTTAAGGTGTAGTTCATCCAAAAAAATGAGCAACAGAATAGAAACAAAAAGAGCTTAAATGTAGACATCAGTTGTTTTAGTGCACCCCCACGTGTACTGTCGGAAACCTGCTCTAAATCATTAGTACACAAATAAATTGTTTTGCTTATAAAATTAATTATTGTATAAGAACTGACCTACTTTTTTCTGTCACCATAAAATGCTACAATTATGGTAAGCACAAGATTTCTGGCATGTAACTCATTCTTCTCTGCTTTTTATAGGTTGTTGATGGTACACCATGTTCTCCTGACTCCTCATCAGTCTGTGTCCAAGGCAAATGCACAAAGGCAGGCTGTGATGGAAAACTGGGTTCCAACAAAAAGTTTGACAAATGTGGTGTCTGTGGAGGAGATAATAAAAACTGCAAGAAGGTCTCAGGCCTTTTCACCAAGCCCATGTAAGTGAAGACGGGTCACACAAATGATCATAAAATTAATATTAACCTCATGTTTTGTTAAGCCTGGGGATCAGTACAGATATTTTTTGAATTTTTTAACTGATGTACTAAGAAAGAAAGGTATATCCCAAAACCATACTAATACTTCTTCTGACCTTTCTCTTCTCAGGCATGGTTACAATTTTGTGGTCATGCTTCCTTTGGGAGCCTCTAACATTGACATCAGACAGCGTGGCTACAAGGGCATCGTGAGTGATGACAACTATCTTGCAGTCAAGAACAGCCAGGGCAAGTACCTGCTGAATGGAAACTATGTGGTTTCGGCCATGGAGAAAGATATTCTTGTGAAAGGGAGTCTGCTCCGCTACAGTGGAACAGTTGGCTCCTCAGAAACTCTTCAGGCCGTAAAGCCTCTGGGAGAAGCCCTGGTTATTGAAGTTCTATCTGTAGGCCAGATGACACCTCCACGGATCCGCTATTCTTTCTACCTGCCACGGGAGATCAAAGATGCCAAGGTGCAAAAGAAAGAAGAAAAGGCACATGCTGAAAACAGTGTTCTTAGGGAGGAGGGCGTAATCAGTAAAGGTGGAAAAGAGGCAGATCTTCTTAAGGACCCAATCTCACCATCGTATGTCAAAGATATTGCACCAATACCAGGAAAGTGGGTAGCAGCCAGTTGGGACGTGTGCTCGGTTACTTGTGGTAATGGGCTCCAGAGAAGGATGGTGCAGTGTCTCGGGGGAGGCGGTGGGCCCGGAATGGACTGTGAGCCTGCCCAAAAGCCCAGTGCTATTCAAGCGTGTGGAGAACCTTGTCCATTGTGGGAAGTGGGCAACTGGTCCCCCTGCTCCAAGACATGTGGGAAGGGCTTCAAGAGGCGCCTGATTCTATGCGTTACCAATGTGGGAAAGCTGCTTCCCAGGGAGAAGTGTGCAGACAAAAAGAAGCCACAGGAGCTGGACTTCTGTTCACTAGCCCCCTGTAAATAATCCACCCCTCCATTTAATATTTCTCTACATGGACCTTCTATTTTGTCAAAATTGCATATTCAGCAGAGAAAAGTATATAGAAAAAGACTATGTTCTGGTTCAAAGTTTATATTTTTTCATCTGTCTGACAATTGGGGAAAAAATGGACAGCTGTGGAAATAAATGACTGATAAAAAGGCAGACAGCTGAGGTTGTGAGATAAACAGGCTTGAAGACCAATGCAAATAGTACTCTACCTCTAATTCTAAGCAAATCCATCACCTGTAAAACATTCAGATGAGACCAAATTCAAAATCCTGTCTGATGTCATTAAAATTTGTAGGTAATGGGTACATGTAAATTTTTTGTATGTTTGAATATATAGAATATAGATGTATTGACAGCACCTAAAACATAAAAGTATCGCTAACGACAAAGATAACCATTTTATAGACTTTTTTGGTTAATTTTAATGTTAAATAAAGTGAAAAAGCATGACAAAGAACATATTAGTTTAATTGATTAAATGCAGGCAAATCAATGATTTTTAATCTTTTTAATTTTAAATCAGGATTTAATATTTTTTATGCCTATAAATCATTCATCTGTAAAATGTTTCCATTTAGTTGCTGTTAATATGTCAATGATGCACATGTCTATGCAAGCATATGAAAATGTATATGATAGAACCCCACTCACTATGAATACATGTGATTAATAATGACAACACTTTGGACATTACTATCCAAGTGTAACTATTAAGCCTAAACTGCACAAATCCATTGCTTTTGACTGAATGGATGATTTTTTTAAAAATGTTTTCCTGCAGACATCAGTGTAAACATCTCTATTTGTGTGAGCAATTGATGTTTGAAATGGCCATTAATTAATGTGTGTGTGGTGGAGGCCAAACTAAATACTGATACAGTCCATCTGGGTTAACAGAAACATTCCACAGGGTATATAATAAACTTGCTCACAAATGCCCTTGTACTGCATGTAACTGGCTGCAATCTATACCTTCTTCTCTTCAAAACTCTGTGGAGCTGTGGAAATGAACTGGGGAGAGACTCCTTATTAACCAAAAATGAAGATCCAAGAAGGAGACTGGAATATTTGTAATGGAGGTTAAACATTTGATTTGCTGGTTTACTAGTTTTTCCATTTTCTTCACATTGCTTAAGGACTGAGAGGAAGCACAGGCTACATTTCTATCAGCACAGTTTCTGTGTCAACAAATAGGCCTAAATATTAGCATTTTTTCACAAATAGAGCGAGGAAGCCTGTTCCCAATGCTTTACGTCATGCAAATAAATGAAGTCATCTGTGTAGTAATGTAACTGGAAGTCTTCTTACCACTTACCACATGGCCTTTTGTGCAATGCAGCGATCCACCTTTACCACTGCAATATGACATGCAGTAACTCAGAGGGGCCATTTTGACAAAGTACAGATCATGGAAATGTTTAAGTCTTTGCCGATGTATTAGCCCGCTAAAACAAAAACAGCAAGGAGAGAGCCTTATGTACACAAGGCCTGTGCTTTATCTGTAGGTGTGTGTTAGCATGTTAGCCGTCTGTCCCTAAACTATTTTTGCATGTCCATTCATCTCCTTGAAGTCACTGTTATTTAGCTCAGCAGACCTAATTTTTTTTTCTTTTCTGGCCAGCATATTTCCTGCTTTCAGACATGTTCTGTACTGCCAAACACATTCCCTTCTCATCCAGCTTTCAACCAGAACCCTTTTTAATTTGTTGTAATGCTGTTTATCTCCTCTCCTCTACCTACCACTGAGCCAGAGGCCAGCTGCTATAATCATGCCCTGTCTGGTACAGTTGCCATTTTAAATTATTATTTTCAATGAATTTTAAGAACTGGTGGCACAAGGTTGTACAGTGTCATACTTTGTACACAGTAAGTGAAAATCCCTGTAATACGCTAAACATGTTACGTTGATAATCAAGGTTCTTCAGAGTGACCATATCGTCCATCTAAAAGATGGTTTCTGTATTACTTTAATGCATATTTTTCTTTTGTGCTTTTGTACAGCAAAAGATTTCAATGTCCTGCATGGGCTTGTATACCATGTATACATCCATCTGGCTGTGCATAAACAAGTCATGTAAATAAATACCTATTATGTCTTGTTATACATTTTTTTTTTCTTGTCATGCTTCAAGGTATTTATTCCAAATAAAACATGTAGAAATATTTTGTAGCCTTTGTTATTTATTGTACTGATAATTGTCTTTAAAAAAAAGTCTCGTTTGACTCATTCGCTAACTTAGCTTGACAATAAGGATGGGAATAAAAAAATCTGAAATATTTTCAAACTCCGGAGACAACGAAAGGAAAGAAAGATGGAAAAAAGTGGTAATATTTCAAGCTGTTGAATGTAACAGCTGCACACTTGCCGTCTAGGGCCTTTTAAGGCAGTTTGACCTCGATCGGATGAGTATATAACTTGGAGAGTGATATCATGGCTGTGCATTGTGGGTAGTGGGACAGACTAGTGCTATTACATCAAGCAATAAGCATTGTTCTGTCGGGCCAAAACAGTCTAATTTCAACTGACCTACATAAGGACCAGCACAGACTACAAAACAAGACTAGACAACAATGAAAAAGGATTTACCCTCTTCTTCCTTGTTTTACCTTCTTGTGTTTAATCCTGACACTGTTTGAAGTCCTCTCTAGAAATATGCTGGTATCTCTTTGAATGCTCTGCTCATCTTTTAACACCAGTTTTTTTTTTTTTTTTTACAACTTGTGGGGAAGGGTGCAGTTTTTCACTGTTTGTCAATATTCCACCATTACCACCCACAGACAAGAACCTGAAATATAGCCTTCATAATACAACACTGTCTTAATATCCTGCCTGAAACCACTGACCCATAAACCTTTGTCCATAAACCATTCTTTGGGGATCTCATATTCATTCACATGTTGGATGGACAGGAGAGCAGAAAATAGTTGGGGGAAATTCTCTGTGAAAGTTATACAAGGAATTCGTATTTCTACTGGAGGAACTAATGTTTTCCTAATAACGGCTATGATAAAAACCACAACCAAAATGAACTGGCGCGAACATATGTGCATCAACAAATCTGCCTGATTAAATGAATAACTTGATGATTTAACGGATGGTCTTACTCAAAGTAGCTTATAAGTCAGAAGAATTTAAAACCAGCAATTTACAGGAGCTAACATTATTAGCAGAACCAAAATACAAAGAGCAGACCATTAAGAAACAGACGGAAAGGAGGCGCTAAAGAATGTGTCCTTTATATAAAGTGCTCTTGTTTATGGTGATGAAAGTACTCCGTTTGTTGAAGGTTGTGATGGTCTGAGAAGATGAGCAAACCAGACGTTCTTGTTATTTTGCAAAAAAAAACAGTAAATAAAGTCTTCTGTTAATGTGTCCTGGTGCACTTTTGTTTATAAAGCTCTGAAATCCAATTTTGTCCAGTTACAACATGCTAAATGCCAAATGTTTTCTCAGCCAGGTCCCATATGGTGAGTCATACTGCTGCATGACGTGAGAGTATTGCAACCCATTTTACTGTCATGTAGAGTCACTGCAGCTGTTTGCTAAACATCTGCACCATATTCATGCTTTTATCAACAATAAAACTTGACTAACTACCAGTTATTATTAATCCAGTAGTCTTATTCCCCTGGTTTTAAACAAAAGGCTTAACCTAGTCCCAGACTAAAATGTAAAACTGAGCTGGTTCAACTGAAAGAAACTTAAAATATTAGGGGTGTAACGGTTCACAAAAATCACGGTTCGGTTCTATAAGATACAGTAGTGTCATGGTTCGCTATGTTTTCGATACGGCAAAAATACAATAAAAAAATAGAATTTTTTAGATTTTGTTTTCACATTTTTACATTTTACATTTTTCACATTTTTTAACATAAACATTTCACTTTTTTTCTTTTACTTTGAACAACAATGGAGCTATACTTCACAAAACTTCTGGGGTTTCTTCTTAACAGCAAATAAAGAAGCGTTTTGGAAAAGTCAGCCTTGGATGGTATTTATTGATTAATTAAAACTTTAAAAAAGTAGATTTGAGCCATTTCAAATCATGAAAGCTAAGCGTCCCGTGTTCATAGACCGGGTGCGCCATCCACTGACATCCAAGGCGCCGTTTCTTTCTGCGGGACAATCCGCGTGAGGGGAGACAACAGGGGAGAGATCCACTATTTAATTTTGTGGTGTATTTGTCACCAAAGGCTTAGGGGTTGTTCACATGCAGCACGTTTTGCCGGCGCAGGCTCTTAATTTTCAACAGAGCCGCGCAGTTTAAAATCCAAAGCAGAAATGATTTTGTAACTAACAGCGCTTTCATGGTTGCCTAGTAACAGCAGACCCTACAGACATGCGAGCGCGAAGCGCTGTGAAATTGGTGGAGGAAGTGACGCGCCTCGCGTTTTCCACTCGTTTTTAGACGCTTTGTGAATGTACCCTTATGTTACATTTAATGCTAAAGTATCGTTAATGCCAATACAAACATTATTTTAGTGTGTTAGAGCAGAAA
>JAUMHG010000038.1:6157218-6168684 GCA_032359395.1 Enteromius anoplus
AACGTTACCTGAATGCCGCGGGTGATAGTTTGTAATGTGTGTGTTTCTGGTTCTCGTCTGTTTGGGGTTGGGAGGAGCAGACACGGGTTCCCTGTCCCGTCTTTTGCGCTGCCTTGTTGAGCTTAGCACTGAAAACATTATATTTTACACAGTTTATTCTCTTTTTTATTCTTTTCTGAATCGTTCGGTTCGTATGCGAACCGAACCGAAAGCCTCGTACCGAACGGTTCAATTCGATACGACGTATCGTTACACCCCTATAACATATGTCCTTTGTTTTGTCTTAAAACACACACTAGTAATGCTTTTTTCTAAGGCATGTTTATAAAATTGATTTAAATGTCCTAATTGAATATGGACTAAACCCGGCTTAGGCTAAGCCCTGTCTATGAAACCGGACATCAATTCAAACAGTGTTTGTGGGTCTAATAATGCTTTAGAATTGCCATTGAACATTAGGTCTATGATAGAAACATCATATAGACTGGGACTGGAGTAAAAATGGAGAGATTTCATAATAATTTGGATTTTATTGCAGATATTTTAGTTGTATTAGTTAGTACTTTGGGGAAGGTCAAGAAAAGTAAAAACAAACAAAAAAAAAAAAAAACCCAAGAACAAGGGAAATGAAAGAGAGAGAAGAGAAAGGCTTGAAAACAGACCTCAATATGGAAACCATCTAAAAAGTTTACACTGGATAGAGAACTGGAGCAAACACAAGACTATATATAACATGCTAATCAGGTTAAATAAGACACAGGTGCCAATAATTATAACAGGAAACATGAAATACAAGAAACAGGAAGAATAGGCAGGGGAAACATAATTGCACTTCAAAATACGAGTCCTCCTAAAAAACCCAGACACAATGACCTCTACTGGTCCTGTGGGAAAAACATAAAAAGAAGTAAAGATCTTACAAGTTAGCGGTTCTCAATCACGAACAAATAAGTTCGCTTTGAACTGGAAACATGGCGGAATATCCACTTCGAAGGGCACATATGTTCGAACAGAAGAAACGCCTGAAGCCACAAGAGAAGCATGCGAAATGTGATGGAATGTTGAGGGCCGAGGACCGGGATTAAGAATTGCTGCTGCAAGCAAATACTACATACATACATGCATACAATTACATCTAATGAATGACAAATCTACAATAACCCCAAACCATAAACTCCAACTATGAATTGCTATATTATCTGAATTCAGTTGGATTTGCCTGTCAATGCATGTGGATTTTTATCAAGCCCGACATTGTTTAAATGTGGAAACCCTTTTATGTAAAACTGCTGAGTGCTTAACTCCATGACAGGATGTGACGTGAGAGATCCTGAGCATTTCCTGTTCAAGAGTAAAAGCGCTTTGTTTAATCTCCTTAAATGCAATGAAGTTTGAAGTAAACCCTTTTAAAACATAAAAATATGTATGTGACCAAACTATTTATGTCAGATCAAAGCTTGACATGTTTTTGGCTACTGCTGCCTTAGAATAGAGATCAGTGTGACAAAACAAAGAGAACAAAATAAGAAACCAAGGAGCAGAAGAAAATAAAGATTCATAAAGATCTGGGAAGTGGGTTGATAATGAAAAGTGTAAGAAGAGACTTGATTCCAATTGGCTCTCACTTGGCTCTCACACGATGACAACGTCTCTCTGAGAAATGGACCTAGACATTCGTACTATCCCACCTCAAGAGAGATCTGACTTTAAACCAGAACAGAAATATGCTGAAGTCATCCAAACATATCAATAACATCCTGCTGTTTCTATGGTTGAACTACTTATATTTGTTTACTTTTCAGTTTACTGACTCTCTAAAAGAAATGTTAACTGATACTACACTGTCATCTAGATGTACATTTTGGCACTGGATATGGCCTTTATGGCTTTCTTTAGCTTGCGGTTTAAAAGCAGTTGGGCTCTGGCCATGTCAATTCGCCTGCTAGACCTTGAAAACTGGCTCGATGGCTTGCAATGCAGAACATCTTAATTCTCTTTAGCATGCAGCGAAATGAAAGAGAGAGGGATGAAGTCATACCTCTGTGCTATAAAGCCCTAAAAGTAGAGCTCTCGGCAGGAGTGAGGTTCATTACAACCTGACACAGTTAGGGGGATTCCTGCTTTCTCAATTTCTCTCAGATGGAAAACTGGACTCTAAACACAAACATGCGGTTTTTAATGCAAGCTCTCTAAGTTATGAAGTTTTATGGTGAACAAACAACCAGCTAGACTTAATAAATCTGGGCCTGGGGGCTACACTAATAAAGATCATGATTTTTACACTGATTGGATGTTGCCTGATAAAAGTACGAAAGCTCTAGAACTTAACATAATTAGATGCTAAAACATGGACAATAAAAGAATGACAGAGTTCCAATGAAAGATGCAAGCACTGAAGAAAAAGTACAAACAATAGCGGATAAACACTTACATGATTATGGAGAGAGTCTGCAAAACATGTAATGAAGGCTACTTTCTGAAATGCTCAAATCTGATTGGTCAGTCATCACATTCAGTGGTCAGCACGATAAGAGTCACACGTCACCGCAGCACGTTAACGCCGATAACGGCCCATCACACTAATTAATATTACTGCAATATTGTTTCAGCATCTTCAGCATGTTTTGTACTTTGTAAAGGCAACTGTAAAAGGGATATAGTCCACCCACAAATTAAAACTAGCCCATGTTTTCGTCACCCTCAGAGCAGGTGTATATGACTTTCTTCTTTCAGATGAATCCAGAGTTATATTAAAAAAGTTCCTCGCTTCTTCCGAACTTTATAATGAGAGTAGGAGGGCGCAAAAAAAGGAAGTTTCCTTATTTTCAGAAAAGAAATCCAGTCTCCTCTTTTAATGTAATGTACATTTTAATGTAACTCTGATTAGATTTGAATTAAAGGTGCTTTATGCAATGTTGCAGGATTTTAACTCGATTTCATCAAACTTTGGCCAAACAATCGGCAAGAAGAGGTGATGTTTAATGCGAGTTAAACCCCACCTCTTCTTGCCGATTGGTAGTCCAAAGTTTGTTTTTGTTTTGGTGCACATCCTGTACCCATAGCATTTGCAAGATTACATAGCGCACTTATTAAAGAATAAGTCATATACACACAGGATGCTCTGAGGGTGAACAAAACATGGGCTCATTTTCATTTTTGGGTGAACTAGCCCTTTAAGAAAAAAACAATTCCAACTATTATTATAGATCATTTACAGTCAGCCAGTCATTATTACTAAATGAACCCCTTTAGGGTGATTTTTGCTCATACTGTTTAATAGGAGATGTTCTTTGGGTTAAAGGAACCAGACTGTATTTTCAGTAATAAGCTCATGATCAAACAGATCTAGAAATTATATGCCTCAACTGCACTGTGACTCTAAACAAATGACCTAATACATCTGTTTTAATAAACTGAGAGAGGTAAGTCTCATTTTAGTGAGCCTTGCTAGAAAAGGGATGGATTTCATATTTAATTTTGGATTTGTTTATGAAAGTTAAAAGTCATAAACCATCAGGAAATCCCCCATTTTAAGATGAAATAAAAGACAGAGGAGCAGGATATGTACAGCCATTAATTAAGTGCAGGGATGCTGACACAGACGATCAGGGAGGTCTCAGTCAATGAACTCACTGCGTCTCATCAGTATTTATACAGAGATTCTTGGCTCAAAAGTTTATTTGTTCCAGACATACATGCAAATAAGCCACTTGCCTACTCTTGGAGAGAATAGTGTGGCCTTTGCAAGATCAACCAAAAAGCAATTGCAAACAACATCAATTAACTCATGCCTTGTCACACGAGAGGCTGTGGTGTGAGGGAATTCATTTCTCTCCAGTTGAACTGCACTCTCACATCAGCTCTTATGGTGAGGTAAACCCTGAGCACAGTCAAATAAACAAATGACAAACAGATCCTTGTGAGTCAACTTTGCTTCCATAACCAGTGAAGCAATACAATACAGTTTTTCATACTGAAGAATAACACTGACACAACAAAGAGTCTCAGCTAAGGCAGCCAGAATGAAATTCAGTCCAAACAGTATTAAACTACTATAGTGTTAGAGTACCTGACTGAGTTCTAAGGCATGTTCTCTTTCTAAAAAAATGTTTACTTAAGTACTATTTGTTTACTTTACAACTAATCCACCATCTCTGATTATGAATTGTATTGTAAAAGCCTTTTATTTATACATGCACAAAGTGTCTACAATGACTACTGTACATTATTAAGTAGCAGACTACAAGCGTCCTACAGTAAATAACACTCTAGTGAAATAATATGTTTCATATTTAAACTAGGTGCATTTTTTGGTTTGTATGAAAAAAAACATACATCACCCATCAAAATCACTGCACCTGCTCCAACCCATTTCAAATGACCTCACCATTTGTTCAAATGACAAGACCTTGGCAGATCTAGGTCGATGTGGTCTGGAGGTGAAGTGAGGAATTTCCAGATTTTTTCAGTTTCAAGTTGTTTTCCTCAATCCAGCTATACGTCAGCGTGCATGTAGGTCCAATGTTAACATTATTTTCACCTGAGTGTGAGATTTAAAATGATTGTAAACATTACATTTGCACTGTATAAACTAACACAAGAACTGACACTGGATCCATTTCAGAAGGTGAAACTGATTTGAAGCAGACTGTTCTGACGGACTTACAGGTTTTTACATTAAACCGATTAACTAAAGGCTACAATTTAACTTAAATAAAAGAATCTTCTCCAAAAGCTGAGAGAGAGCAAATCAAATTAAGAACAAGACCCCACCCTGCTGTATAACCTTAAAGAACCTTTCTCTCACAGCAACTGCAGCTAAACAGATTTAAACCCAAATGACCTTTTTCAGGCCGTCCCACCCTTGACTGTAACCATTAAAAGCCTTGAGCTTTATAGCTTTCCCCCTAAGCAACATCTTACCCAAAAATACTAACAGACTGGGGCAAATAACACAGCATCCAAGTGCACACCTTTGAATGCTTAAATACTTCTACAATTTTAAAGTCCGGCAGATTTTACTGTAGGCACTCTTTTTTCAATTTTGACACCTTAAATCGTGTAGAATCCACGTTCAATTCAACTGATAAGTCTCCATTTTAGCCATATTTGAAACCAGTCCCTGCAACAAAAACCCCAAGCTCAGTTGTACAATAAGTTTAAGTGGCTTGAGTAGAGCATGATATTTCTGTATGGTATGCCGTCATTTTCCAAAACATGGGGAGCAATTTTGATTTAAGAGAATTTAGAGATTGGAAACACGTTTCAATTTTTTGTTCGAAACAAGAGGCAAGAAAGTAGCAAGATGTAGCACAGGCACAAGCTGAATCATTTAAAGAGAAACACAAGCAAGGAAGCTGAGGACATATATTTAATCCACTAAAAAATATACTTGTAATCGCTGCCATCTTCTTTTGAAAGAAAAGACACAGGGAGTTAATTTGCGCAAAGCAGGGTATGGGCAGTTTGAAACTTAACAAGGGGACTTTTCGGAATAATTTAGTAATATGCAGGAAAACAATCAAACGTAATTGACTACCAAATAATTGGAAACTCATGAGCCCTGCCCTTCAGAATAAATCAATATCACACCCTGTTTATATTACGGGCTGAGATATGTTTTACTAGCCATGCCCACCTTGCTAGCATTTGATTGATTGCTTCATCCAGTGTTACAGACTGCTTCATAAACAAATTGTAGAGCATCGTAATTTCTCAATGCTCAGAAAATGAGGACGCTATTTAAGAGATCTGGAGTTTCATATTAATCCACATACACACGTGGGAGAACGGGCTTGTTTATGTTTGCATGGTGCATCAGGCTGTTTCTACAGTCATGCAAATAAAAAAGGGGGAAAACCCCTTTTTATTACAATTGCCCATTTTAATTTTGATTTTATATTTGTCTAGACGCCTACATTTGTCTGGAGACCCACCCAAATGCCAAATCATACCTACGCTTCAGCCTTTTATTCCAGTATCTGATAACATGACTTTTAAAAAAATGGCACTTGGCATATGCAGAGTAATGTTCGCTGTTCTCAAATTCAATAAAGTTATCTGGATTATGCCTACTGAGTCTCTGTCACACTCAAAGAGAAAAAAACTGTTATGCATTCTGGGAAAAATGAATTCGCCAAATTATAATAATCATTGTCATTAAATATTAATTTAAATTTGGAAAACAGCTAGAAGGCCCTTTGGGGATTCGAGGTTTGGAAAACTGAAAAATAGTCCAAGATTATTTAGGTTTTATTAGAAACATCTGAGGCCAATGAAAGTGCTCATAAAATCTACATCTCCCTGATTGTAACCTCCGATTACTGTCTGCCATTAGTAAATTATTGCTCTTGTGAACTACAGTACCCTGTTGTTTAGATTATGGCTGCAGATATTTTACTAGCCATCCTCTTACCTGACTATTTGATGAATTTTGTCTTACAAGTTACAGACTATATACTTACATAAGAATCCTTGAGCATCCCAGATTATTAATAGCTGCTCTCAGACAGCAGTATCTTGGTTTATAAACAAATTACAGAGTATTTTGAGTTCAGTGATCTCTCTCAGCTGAGATATTTGTCAGGGTGTCTATTATCTTAAACACTGCTTGGGTACTGTGGAAGGATAGTACTGTATGTGGGATGGCTGTTTAAAAAAAACCTGAGCATAGAGTTACGTCGGATTCAGGTTGGAAGGCCAAATATACAGTATATGCATTATCCATCTATCTATCTATGGAACAACCAATATAATCATAGCTAGAGGGATCACCAGATTATTAGATAGCTAGATAATTTGGTACAGTAACACTTTTGTATAGGGACCAAAATAGCCTAGTATTTTCATAAAAACACAAAGACAGACAGAGCCAGAGTCCTTATACAACAGCTGTCATACAAAACACAAATGAAAGCACTAGTAAAAGACAAATTGGCCTTTTAGGTTTTTTTGACATTTAAGAAGTCCTGCTTATCTGGACTTGTGCGCTAGTTTACCCTCCAGAGAAATCCCTTAGTGCAGTTTCTTTCTTTTCAACCCACATGTTTTGATGGCCAGGTTTATGATTGATCACCCATTTTAAATAAGGTCGTGACCAGGGACAAGTCTTCAGGGTCAATGTCATGAACTCTCAATCAAGCTCAGAGGAAAACTTGAATTTCAACATTCAGAATTCTTGTACTTTACCATTGTAACAACTGTAGATGTAAGCAAATCCAATTCTTGACGCAACTCAAATAGGCACAATTCACAGAGGTGTATGCACTGGCAGATGCTGTTGAACTTAGAATTGCAAAGACAAAAAAAGATTATCTTATTACAAAGAGAACACTTACAGCTGGAATAATGGAATAAAATTTCTTTGCACGGAAAATTAAAATGCATTCGGTCAAATGCAACAATTTTCAAACAACGTTATATTATTATAATATCAGTAGTAGATGTAAAAAATAAACAATGTGTACTACTCCTCCCATGTTACCTGAACCCAGGGCCCCATGGTTTATTTACCAGCAAAAATGACTTTTTTAATCTGCCTTTCTACTGCATAGACAACCTTCTTACCAGCAATTCAAGTACTCCTTTATCGTGCCATTTTCATAGGCCTGCGATTCAAGAATCTTTGCATTGGTGGAGTCCAACAAATGTTTGACAGCATCAATCAACAGTTTTACATACAAACTAGCTTGGGTCATATACATTTGAAACATTTTAACCTCAAGGGTGTCATAGTTTCTTCTAAAGAAAATGTAAACTTTAGTCTGTTCCTCCCACAATTCTATCAAATGGCTTAACATCTGGAATATAATGGAATATAATTTTTTATAAAAATATACATTGAGTCCCATAGTATTTTCTTTTCCTACTATGAAGGTCCAATATCAAAATTTCTCAAAATATCTTCCTTTGTGTTCGGCAAAACAAAGACATTCATACAGGCTTGGAACTACTTTTTGGGTGAACCTTTCCTTTAAAGAAAAATGTATTTGAGTTACAAATAGCATGAGAGCTGTTTATCTTCAAGGTTTTTCTGTCACACCATTGGATACACGTATATGTCAACTACCCATATTTACGCAACATACTGTATGAATATTCTTAATAATGTATATAGTGGTCACATATATGGGTTTGAAGGACTGTCAATTAATGCACATTTATTTACATATCTAGGTCAGAATGTACCTAACATCTGTAAACAACATATCCCATACCGCCGTCATCACCTCTCCTCTACCAGAGGGCATGGCTGTCTCCATCCCAGAGGCATTAACATAAGGTTTATAGGCCTTGAATTAAGATGTTTCTCTGTATCAAAACTATCACTGTAGCCCCCCAGGCTCTTTCAGCCCTTGCCCACCTCAGGAATAGCGGGGTTAAAACAGCTGTTCACACCGAGCATAACTGATGATCAAAACTTGTTTGTGCTGAGATAATAAATCAGTGTCCTAGAATACTGCATATTCAGGCTAGTCCTTGCAGAACTATCATACGTATACCGTTATTAGCTAGACTGGTTAAACTAGAAAGCAAAGTAGTTTAATGCTACGCTCCAATTGTTTCATTATTTTGCTAGACTTTTGTGTATCACAAATTCAGCAAACACGTTATTTCAGATAACAGGAATGCTAAGAACATGATTTCAGACAAGCTCACCCAGTTCTGGTATCCAAAGCCTGAGGCAGCTTGTTGCCAGAGAACTGATAAGGCGTTCTGACATAGAAGACTCAAAGAAAAACATTTACACGCACACAATACATTTTAATGTTCTACCACAAACAATGTTGATCAACGAAAAAAAAATCCTTAAGCAAGGATTTGGTTGTTTTTGGCAAATGCTCTTGGATCTGCACACCAGCTTCCCTCCTTTAGATAGTTTGGATTAATGTGGATAAGGAAACATTGTTGAGGAAATGAATGAGAAACATGCCGATCTCATGTCCTTAATAAACGTGTAATTCTTCCCTAATGAATAAATCTGTGTATGCTGAGTATGCAAAAAACAGCATAAAAATGATCCATACGGTTGTGCACTAAACTGTCATTTTTCTAAAGCCATTTGATAGCTTTGTTTTAGAAACTGCCCAAAATCTGAACCTACATTTAAGCCGGTATCTTACCCAAATATATTGTGCATCTCCAGAAGCCGTGCAATGTAGTGCAGAAATCATTTGGACAGCATTTTGCAGTATTATATGGTGCTTTCAGTTCTTTTTGGAGCTTAACATCCTCTGATCACTGTTCGCTTTCACTGTATACTTTATCCCCAACAGACTTCAAACTGTTCGACGGCACCAAAATCTATTTGTTTTGACCCCCATAGGGCTTGTGTTAACCATCCAGCTGTGTTTTTTTCATTGAACTGAACTTAATTTAGAGCAGAAAGAACAAATAAACAATGCTAATAACATGACTGGTCAAGTCTCGAAAATGGTCCTATTGCTGGACTCAACTGGACTACTAGTTAATCCCTTTTTGTAAGATAAAAGGATTACATTGGATAAAAAAAATGGTCCTACAAGGTTGATGTAATGAAGAGAAAGATCGTTTTGCTTGTATTCTTATGCTGTTTGTTTGTGTAAGTGGTTATAAGTATCACATGAAAAGTGAACTACATACTGTAGGCCCTTTCTATTCTATTCTATTCAAATGGTGAACCATTTTGCAATAGCTGAGAGCCCAAATGCTGCCACAGATGGTTCTACTTGTGCTGAAGATGCAAAACAAGATTAAACTGTGGGGAATCTGTTTGTAGTGTAAAACTCACTTATAAGGGCAGGCATTATAAATAAATGACATTCATAAATGATGTGGGATCTCAAATTGAGCGCATTTAGCACCTGATCCGATTATTTTTTTATTCCTGGACACATTCCGTATATTCTAAGGAAAGAATGTACTCCACTCCAAAAGAGTCCAGGACCAATTAAAGCAGGTTTGATGGAGCTTCTGAAGAGATGCTCTAACTTATTGGAGCATGAACTGCCTTGCTTCACCTGCTAAAGTCATTAATGACCTGGAGATTAGTTCCACATGTAAAAATGCTCCGGTGCACGATGTCAGGTCCCATAAAAGCAGAACGCTGGGCAAGAAACCGTGTGAGAAAATGATGTAATACTTAAAGGCTTTGGGTTACAGTGCATTTGAAAGCATGAAGGTTATGACCCATTTTAAACAAATAAAACACTGGATGAGAATAAATATTTTGCAGATGGTCACAAGCAAATGTTCACATGCATGTGTACATTTAAATGCAAAAGTAAGTAATGCTTGGTCACTTTACATAAATTTTGACTCCTAGTGGTTTATAAAGATGTACTCAAAAAGAAATCATTTGCACCAGTGCATCAGCTTATGGGCTGGACCCTGAAAAGTTGCATTCTGTACACACTTGATAGTCATGGTTGAATGGTGGGTCCAACTATGCACTCTCATGCAAGCCCCCTCTGTGAAACAACACACACACACACACACACACACTGGACCAGCTCCAGTGAGATGAGTCATGGCACAGTGTGTGGGTGTCTAATGTGGAGTCAGCGTGACTGTACCGGGAACCTAGTTTAGAGGCTGAAACCACAGCCACCCCGAACTCCTTTGGATCCCCCCTAAACTGTGACACACATTATGAAATTGTTGGGCTGTTGGAAGATTGGCCTCAAATCAACTAATCTAGTGAAAACACAGACAGAATCTTCTTTTACTGCTCCTCTGAGAGACACTGTGCGAGAGAATGGTATTGAATTACTTCTTTAAATAATCTCTAATATGCCTGATTGTTTATAAGTACATACTGTAGCATAGTTTGCACATCCCCTGTAGCATTTTGAATATCAAAAGGTACTTTCTTAGTATAAAAAGTCACCAGTTCACCAAACAGAGTATGAAGAACTAGACAAAAAGCGACTTATTATTGTAATTTTGTATAATAAATATACTATATGCTGTTAATTTATATGAAATAACTTGAAATGGTAGAACTGTTAGATCAAAATGCATTAACTAGTGTTAACAAACTGAGCTTAATAGTGCATTGTTACCTAATACTGTATGTTATTTTGGTATTCTGCTCAAAAGATGAAGTCATTTTAATACTCAACTAGATGCTATCAAAGGTATTTCTGTGTGGTTTGGTATGTTGCGGTTCAGAAAATGTGGTCTTGCTTTTTTCAAAAACAGATATTTACAAACATTTTCTCCTTTAGCCTGCAGAAGTAATTCACAAGAGGCAGCCACATTATCTCAAAATAAACAACAGATATTTTCTTTAAGCTGGATCTTACTGAGATTCTGTGTACTGACAGGCATCTTCAAGAGGGTGTCTGCAGGGCTGCTGCTGGCCAAATGGGTGCCCTAAGCAGAATAGTATTGTTGTGCCCCCTCCCTCAAAAAAAAAAAAAAGGGGTCAAAGCCTGTAAGGGGTCAAAATAGAACTTTCTATAAATATAAAAGTAAATAAATTAA